>JAJJMA010291514.1:0-13957 GCA_023529015.1 Papaver nudicaule | reverse complement strand
ACACGTACTGACACCTGGACCAATTGCTACCTGACACGCTTCTGTTTCAGGAGGGCAGACCTGACACATGCTTCCTCCAGCACGTGTGTTCTCAGGATGCTTCCTCTTGCCTCTCCTTCCCTCTCCTTAGCGCCAAGCATGTAAGGCTCCCGCCTCCTCCTCTTTCTATAATCCTTTTTCTCTCTCATCTTCTCTCTCTCCTGGCGTCGGAGACCATGTGCTTTTTGTCTCTTCTGTCTCCTTTTGCTCCTTCTCCCTCTCTCTCCTGCCGTTGGGGACCACGTGCTCTTTGTCTCCTCTTCCTCCATTTGCGCTAAGCATGTTTGCTCTTTGTGAGGCTTGACAGCCTCTCCGTCTTGGCATCTCCCTCTGCGCCCGTCCTCTTGCTCCAGGCCTCTCTCTTCTTCTCTTATCTGTTTGCGCCAAGCCTAGGGGCTCTCCGCGCCTCTCTCTTCTTGCGCCCCCTTCTCTCTCTTTATCTCTTTTGGCGCCAGGCCATAGGGCTCTCTCTCACTCTTTGTCTATCTCTTACTGTTCAAACACCTAAAAGGGGTCTCCCGCTCTCTTAGTTCTATGTCTTTGCTCCTCTCGTGTTGTTGCTTCTTGCTTGTCCATTTTGGGGTATCTACATAAAGTCCCTTCGCTTTTAAGTATGGTGCTTGCCTATATTGAAAAGTCATAAGTTTTCTCTTATTTCCATCTTTAATTTGCGTCTGCTCTTTGTCTCCTCTCTCTTCATTTGCACCAGGTTTATAGAGGCTCCCCGCTTCCATCTCTTTCTCGATGCTGCTCCTTACTAGCTTACTTTGGGGCATCTATATAAAGTCCCTTGGCTCTTCATTGTCACCAATTTCGGAAATGAAAGGTCAACGGTCGTCTTTGACCATATGAGTCCCTAGGAGCTGTTCTTCTGTGTATGCTGCCTGTCTTTCCTGGTTCAGTCCCCGTTTTACTCACCCTCTTTTTATAGTCCCCACCTCTGGTGGCTATCAAAGATGGGCCCTATTTAGTGGTGTGTTGTCTTTGACTGTTGTGTGACTATTCTGACCCTTGACTGCCCTTTATCCTCTTATATAAGTTTGGCCCTTCGGGATTGTTTCTTCAGATTTCTTACATCCCTCACCATTTCAAGGAGACAACATGAATGATGAGGAAGTCGCCCGTGACCCTATAAATGCCCTCCACCATGGACGGGGATGAGGGAAAAGCTTAGCTAAGGGTTGTCTGACTCTTCATGACCCTTCAGCAGAGAGGAGGTCCTTTCTCCCGGATGACCCCCGTATTCGTGTTTAAATGTCCACCTGGTGCCTCACTCCAGATTCCCAAGGCTTCTTCGTGACCCGCGGTAGTGACTGGCTCATTTGGAGTGAAGATAAGACTCCTTCTGAGCTTCCTTTAGCCCAGATCCCTCGTCTTGCGGTGGAGCGAGGAGATTTCGTTCTTCCTATGATAGAGTTCATATCTTTAGTAGAGCCTTTCTCAGAGTGGCCTTATTGGCTTGACCATATGTTTTCCTAGAGTTACCATCGTCGGAGATTCGAAAAGTTGGGCATTTCGCGAGCTCTCGATTTTTCTAGACATAGGAAATACCGATCATATGGAGACCTAGGCAGACTGGCACTTCGGTGGATAAAGCAGTATCATACATTTTTATTCGCCTGGGGAGAACTGGTCTACTCTGGAAGACGCCGTCGCTCTGACATGCCTTCTCCATACGCTTACCATTCGTACCCTGAGGTGTTAGAGTTCGACGACGAGGATAAGGCTTTGTTCAGAACCTTGATGGACGTGCGCGCGAAGACTGCTCTCCGCCCCTCGCGCTCCCAACCAGTAAAAGAGCCACGCTCAAAAGCTCCCGATGGTGCTGCTTCCTCTAGCGGATCCCTTCGTGGTAAAGCGACCTATGCCGACTGGGTAGAGTACTTCGCGCCCCGGTTAGATTCCAAGGTGAGGGTCAAGAGAAAAATGAGGATTCTCTTCCCGATATTTCGGCGACCCCTCCCTCTCACGGTCTAGGTGATCGCACGGAGTTGACTGCTTTCCTGGCTTACTGGCTTTCTCATGACATCTTCGAATACGGGCCAAGAGATGTCGTAAAGAAGGAGTTAATCAGGATGTCCGTCTCAATGTCTAAAGGTGTCACCTTCCATCTCGCCCCCATATTCCTTGGCGAGTTTTATCGTCATATGGATCTTATGGTGAAGGACTTACGTCTTTGTAATAATCCTACTTATACCGTAGAGACAGCCCTCCCCACAAGTTTCCTTCAGATGTGGTTATGGGAACGCTACCCCGATTATTGTGTTGAGAACAAGGTTCTGGGACCTCCGTCCCGCCGATGCGAACCTCTTAGCGTACATCCCGCATGGCATCCTCGCACAACTTTGTATGAGGGGGTTCGGACAAAATCAGACAACGTGCAGCTGGCTACACTCCTGGACAAACAAAGCAGTTTTCATTTCAGGCCCTTTGATGAGCAGAAGCGGGTCCTGCTCATTATTGCTTATCTTTCGGCAAAGCCAGTGATAGGTAAGATTCTCGCACTGGGTTGTCTAACGACCAATGGGGGCACGTGCTAGTCCTTTCTCGTAGATACATCCCCGGCTTCCATAATGGTGTATTCTCTCCAGAAATATATCGTGTCGATCGAGTAGCTCGCAAGACTGGTTTTGATCAGGGATTTTTCTCTGCATCTTCAGTGCGTCGTACTGACCCTGCCTTTATGAGCAATACCTATAATCGTTTTGTGTTCCCTCCTGGTGATCCTGTTCGTACTGGGAGAAGAGTGCCTTTTGATCTCCCCGTACCTTTCCTTGGTCGTCACCGGCAGGTTACCTCCAAGTGGTATTCATATTGGCGAAGCGAGCTTCATTACGTAATCGAGTTCTTGGGTTCGTCCCCTATCCCTGTCACAAGGGAGCATCCTCGAGTCCTTCACGCCTCTGGGCGTGTGAGGGTAAACTCTATGGACGCTGAGAGGTACAATCTAAACTCTAATAACAAAGGCAAAGCCCTCGTCAGTTCCTTATCAACTGGCAGAGGTGAGGGCCCTGCTTCTTCAGCTCGAGCTTCGGGAGCTCCTTGCGAGGTATGGGATTACCTCCACTCGTGCGTACTATATTTTTTTTTATTATCTTATTTTGAAAGAAAAAACAAAGGTGTGAGTGCAAAGGCGTCTTCCTAATTCCCTCTTTTTTTAATTTTTTTCTGTAGAAAGTTCAACGGAGCACTTCACTTCCTTTTCCCGTCAAGAGACAAAGGCTGTTGCTGCGTCTGTCCCAATCTCCATCCATGAACAATCTTGGTGCTGGGGGTGACAATTCATCTCTTCGTGCTGAGGACGTTGATGTTGACGATTCTCTGACCTCACGGGTCCCACCTTTTAACGGTCAGTTTCGCTGGCACCCACGTGCTCTCTTTATTAGCCCCTTTTTCATTTGCCTATATATAGGGACATTTTCCCTTCTTTTCTACGACACTTTGCTTTGCATTAGAAGCGATTTCTCTCTCATCCAATTTCACTAAAAACAAAGGGCTTTGGTTTGTTTACTTTACAGCTCCTCCCTCTTTCAGTCGCGAGCAGGAATCTACGGGGAAAAGTTCATCTTCTGGAGTCGTACCAGCACCCCGGAGCGCCAAAACTAACAAGATCGCAGAGACTGGAAATTCTTCCAACATGCCCTCCTTGCCCCGTTCCCCAAGTCCTCACCCTGAGGCTGACACAAATATTCTTGTTGGGAGGGCTACCATGTTTGAGCCTCTCTTTAAGGAGTTCATTCTTTATGGTTATGACAAGTTCGTCTATGTGCACAACTTCCCAATGCATCCTGCAAACGCTAGCTTGTACCGGGAATAGTAAGGGAGCATGGTCACGTTTCGAACCAGAAGGTTTTCCACGAGATGAACGCCCTCGTCACCAAAACCCATATTGTGCTGGGCGTGACGAGGGATGTTCGTGCTCTGGATGGCGACGTCCCTACCCCAAGTCAGCTACGCAACTGGCGTAGCGCCCTTGGAAAAGCTCGTCAGTATCAGTTTTTCATCTCTTGGCTTGAGGAGGATCTAGACAGTATCGAGCTGGAATTGAATTCTCGCAAGTCACAACTCCCTTTGAAGATTTCCGAGCTAGAGGTGAAACTATCTTCCCTCCGCGTGACCGAGGAATCTCAGCAAGCTGAGAAAAAGGCTTTGATGCATGAAGTAGCCGAGGTTGCTAGGAAATCTGCGGATGTCGCTGATCGTTTAGAGCGGACCGGAACAGCTATCGCTTCCCTAGATGAACTCTTGGAGAAGAAGCGGTGGGATATGGCTTCCCTTCCTTATTTTTTTTTTTTTTTTTTTTTTTAATTTTTTTTTCCTTTTTTTTGGCTTTTTTTTTTTTTTTCCTTTTGTTTTTTTTTTTTTTTTTTTTTTAATTATGGCTTTAAATGCCTTGGTGGATTAGTAGTTGTGTAATAAATGTGCTCTTTCATAGTATAAATTCGCGTTTATGTGTGTCTCCCATTATTTTTGCAAACTTACTCTGTACATTTTCCTTACGTGAGTTTGTTGTTGTGCATCATGAGTGTGACTTTTCAAATCCAAGCTCTGAACCATGGGCTTGCTGCTTTAAAGGTTTCCTAGCTTCATTTTGGCGTCATGGCGAATCAGGCCTTTGCTGACTTCGCAAATATGACTATGGAGATTGAGAGGCTTCGAAACGCTGGCGTGAGCGTTCCTAGGGCCATGCAGGTCTCGAGTCCCTTCGTGTTTTGAGGGTGTTTGCTGCTCTAGACGAGCAAAATTGTAAGAGGGTGATTCGGATTATGGAAGATGCGCTGTTTAAAGCCCTTACTTTCCAGGAGCGTGTTTTGGCTCACCGTGTTGTCGTTCGAGAACCTCAGCATTGAAGTTTTCGCTGAGTTTATTGTTATCGTAGCGGGAGAGGATTTTTTTTTTTTGTCGTTTATTTGGTTGGTTGTATGGAGACCGAGTCTTGCTCTTTGGGTAATTACGTGAGTCTTTTGTTGCCTCATTTTTTTAATTGTGGGCGCAGGTATCCTCTTCCCTCAACAGGAAGTGGTCTGTTGCCTCCCCCACCGTTACACTCGTGGTAGGGGTACCTCATTCATATCGTGAATGAGGTCTTAGCTATTTCGTGCTCTTCTAGTTAGCAACTCATCGATCGCGTTTGTTGTTGAGCTCGGTCGCGTTTCTCATCGATCATGTTTAGGGCTCTGTATCTTCTCTCGTCACTCATGTTGAGACCGCTTGCCGCCAAGGCTCTTACGGAGGCTATGACGACCTCTGCTGGGAGGATGGCTTCTTCTCCATATACCAGGCTGTAAGGGGCTGCACCAGTCGGGCTTCTTTTGGCAATTCTATACGCCCAAAGGGCCATTGGCAGCTCCTCATGCCATCTCCTTTGATTATCGTAGAGGTTCTTGCTGAGGATGCGGATGAGAGCCTCTGCATGTCCATTTCCTTGAGGGTAGTATGGGGTAGAGGTCTTATGCTTGACGTGGAAAGAAGTGAGCATGTCCCGAACATCTTCGTTGACAAAAGGGGAGCCGTTGTCTGAGATGATACATCTCGGGATGCCAAAACGTGATATCATGTATTCTTTGATAAACGCTGCGATTGTCACCCCTTCATGTTTTTTAGTGGTATAGCCTCTACCCACTTGGTGAATAGTTTCGTGGCGGTGACGATATACTCATGCTGCTTAGAGGACTTAATTAGGCGTGATGGGGACGATAATATCCAATCCCCAGCTATGAAAAGGCCATGGTATCATAATGTTATGTAACATGGTGTGTGGTGCATGGATCAAATTTCCGTGCTTTTGACATTCCTCGTATTTTTGCACATAGCTTGTTGTGTCATGCTCCATTTTTGGCCAGTAGTATCCAGCGTCATAGATGGCGATATACAGTTTGGCCTTCCCCTGGTGCTCCCCGTCGTGTGTATGATCCATTATCGTTGTTGCTTCTTCCATGTTTACACATCTGAGAGTCTTTTGGTTATAGCTTCGTCGGAAGAGCACCCATCGACAACTAGGAACTTCTTTACTCTATTTTCAATCTTTTGACGCTCTAGCTTACCCTGGGGAAAAATTCGTCTGGTGAGGTAGCTGATGTATGGCTCCCTCCAATCCTCTTGTTCCTCTTTGGATACACATATCTCTGCTTCGTCCGGGGCTTCTTGACACTTTGTGGACTTGGCCTGTCTTGTCTTGGCTTGAGTAAACATGTTTGGCCAGAAATATCCTGCCCTTTATATTCGTCGATCTAGTGGTTTTGCGAGGGTAAGTCCACATGCTTTACTATGGACTTCTTCTAAGACTTTCTCGGCTTCTGTATGCCCCAAACATCGTTGCAATGCTCCATCGGTAGACTCAAAGTACAAGCTTCCCTCGAGCAGTATGTATGCCTTTAACTCCTTCCAGGAGATTTTTCTCTCCTCGGGAGTTCGGTTGAGATCATCTATGATTGGGCGTCGCCAATCGCTGTCTTCCTCCTTCGAATGCTCCTCTATCTTGTCTGTGGGGGATGTCCTTCTTATGACTGTAACGGTTCCTCGTCCCCTTGCGTCATTTGTAGGCTGGACGCTAGGGTCTCCAAGGCATCCGCGTGTCTGTTACTGGTCATGTCCTTATGTGTAATGGATGTTCTATCAAAGTGTGAGAGGAGTCGTTGTGCCTTTTCCCTATAGACTGCTAGGTTTGGCTCCTTGACGCAGTATTCTCCTTCCATATGCTCTGTGAGTAGGCGAGAGTCTCCAATTATGTCTAGATCCTTGATGCCCATTTCAACTGCTAATGATAAGCCCTATGACGAAGCTTTCGTATTCCGCCGCGTTATTTGAGCAAGGATAATCTAACTTGAAAGCGTGCGATATCAACTCGTCCGTTGGGCTGATGAATACTACTCCCGCTCCCCTACGGGTAGTGTGTGATAACCCATCGAAAAACATTTGCCAGACTGGGACTCTTTCACAAATTACTATTTCTCCTGGGATTTCCATGTGCAGCGTAACATTGTCATTTCCAGGAAAAGCAGCCAGGAGGTCTGCGATCGCTTGGCCCTGAACACCCTGCGGCCCTTTGGGGATGAAAGAATATTTGACTAGTTGCATCGCCCACCTCATCATTCGCCCGGACATGATTGGTTTGGTTGTTAAATACGCGATTGGATTGGCAACGACGACAACATAATTTTGATGAGCGAGTAGGTAATGTCGAAGCTTTTGAGCAACGTAGATCAGCGGGAGGCAAGCTTTCTCGATTGGAGCGTAGCGTAATTCTACTTCTTTTAATTTTCTACTAATATAATAGATTGGGACCAGGTTTGCTCCCCTAGGTCTTGCGCGAGGACTGCCCCGATGGATGTGTCTGTGTTTGCTAGGTACAAGTACAGTGGCTGCCCCGCTTTGGGTGGTTGGAGGATGTGAGGGTGTACCATTGATTCCTTTATCTTGTCGAGCGCTTGTTGATGGGAGGGCTCCCGTCTAAATGTTGTATTTGCCCTGGTTAAAGGGAAGAGGTGTTGTAAGTGCGCTGCTAGGCCCGGAATGAATCTTCTAATGTGTGATATTTTTCCTATTAACGTTTGTAACTCCTTTGTTGATGTGGGAGGCTGCATTGTGAGGATTGCTTTTGCTTTATCAGAATCTACCTAAATTCCCTTCTTGGTGACCCGAAAACCCAAAAATTTGCCTGCTGTTACTCCAAAGACGCATTTTGCTGGGTTCATTTTTAAACTGTATTCCCTGCACCTGCTGAATACTCGGCGTAAGTTGTCTGTGTGTTGCGCTCGAGTTTTTGCTTTGACGACGATGTCGTCTACGTATACCTCGAGAGCCTCATGGTTCAAGTTGTGGAAAATATGAATCATTGCTCGCTGATATGTGGCACCAGCATTCTTTAGACCAAAGGGCATTACTTGGTAATAAAAATTTCCCAAGGGCGTGGAAAATGCTGTTTGTGCTTCGTCGGATGCCTTCATTCGGATTTGATTGTACCTACTATAGCCGTCCATGAATGAGAACATATCATGTCCTGCCGTCGCGCCGACCAGCATATCGATGTTGGGCAGGGGAAATTTGTCATTGGGACAGGCTTTATTGAGATCCCTGAAGTCTACACAGCAGCGTATGGTTCCATTTTTCTTCTTTTCATGGACAATGTTCGCGAGCCATGTTGGATGATGGATAGCCTTGGTGTATCCTGCTTTTATCAGCTTTTAGATTTCCTCTTTTATTTGCTCTTCCACCTCATATCTGAAATGTCGTCGCGGCTGCTTGACTGGTTTCGCAGTTCGGGAGACTTTTAATTCATGGCAGATTAGGCTCGGGTTTAGCCCGAGTATATCCTCGTATGTCTAGGCAAAAACATCTTGAAATTCTTTTAATGTCGTGACTAGTGACTCTTTTTCTTCTTTGGACAGGTTGCAGCCGATGCTCAATATTCGTGGGGTCTCCTCTGATCCAATATTGATGCTTTTGGTGTCCTCTGCACTCTTAGACTCCGACTCTGCTTTTTCTCGTGATCTTTCCCAGACGTGGGGTACCTCTCCCTCTGCTATGTCCTCCACTACTTTGGTGTTGTTTATATCGTTGTCTGGACTCGGTACCCCGGCTGATTGCTATAACCTATAGATGTGCCTCCCCCGGGGAGGGTGATGTGGATGACCCAAGTCTATTAATACCCAATGGGCTTGATACATACTAGTTTAGGTCTATCTAGTTGGGCTTGGGTCTGGACATTTTGGGTAATCAAGAGATAAGGAATGGCAATTGTGTTAATAAGTGGTTAAAAGGGCATATGGCCACCCAAGGGTAAAAGGGATTCTCTATAAATAGGACTCTAAAGAGATCACAAAGGAGGACTTTTTGGAGAGAGAAAGACAAGACTACACACTACAAGAGAGAAAGAGAGAGAAATGAGTTAGATCGGTGCTACCTCTGAGACTCGGATCGGATTAAGAGTATTACCCTATTCACAGTTGGCGACCACAGGCGGAGACTGATTTCGAGTCCAGCGGAATGCAATCAGCGCTAGAAGCAATGAGCGCACCTCAAAGGAAAGCTGAGCGAGTTCCCTTTCCAAGCGAGGACTTCGTTCTGATTGAACACGAGCCGGCGGATAGTGACACGGATGACGCGCAAAGGATTGAAAAGGTATCAGTAGGGATCGTGGACGCACCAGCGGAACCGGCTCGGGAGGGCGAAGAAATTGCGCCATTTGTCGACAGTAACACAAGAGACACGAGCTTGGAAGAGATGCGGCAAGAATTTGCAACTCAGGCCAAGAAGCAACAGCAATTGATGTCATTAATCAAGCAAAAGGAGGGCGCGACCGCACAAAAAGATGCCGGACCGATCGCCGGAATCATTGAAGAGCCAGAATTTGCCGGAATAACTGCCGGAAAAGGAAAACTCGCGCCCACCAGGCCCCTTCAACAAGAAGAGGAAGGTTTTAGCGCGCCAACCGGGAGGATCTCAGAGGAAGACCTCGCTAGGTACATCGAGGAGCATTACCGAGTAGCGAAGCAAGATCACGGGTACAGTTCCCTAGATCCCCCTTACACGAAAGAAGTAGTTACTTACAAGTTCCCGCGCGATTATACATCACCAAAGTTCAAAGTATACACGGGGCAGGGAAATGCACGAGAGCACTTGGGCCGCTTCCTCTCGGCAATGAACCAGCATGCAAAAGATGGAAATCTATGCTTGAAAGAATTCTCGAAATCGCTGTCTGACGTTGCATACACATGGTACGACAACCTAAAGCCAGGAAGCATAGCGACATGGGAGGAAATGGCGCGTCTGTTTCTCAAGAAGTTTTTCTCTGCAAAAAGGCGAGTGACATCAGTCGACTTAGCGCGAACAACAATGGGGATTGAAGAGGATCCTTTGAAGTATATCACGAGGTTCCGGAGTCACGCGCTCCAATTAAGTGAAGAGGTGCCAGAGGACAGACTGGTCGAGATTTGCGTGGGAAAGATGACTGCCACCCTGCGTTTCGCTTTGTCCAACTTTCAATTCCAAACCTTCGTGGAATTAGAGGAGGCTACAGCACGACTGTCAGATTGCCTTGGAATTTTTCAACAGGCGAAGATGGAGCAGACATGGTACAATTCCGTCAACTCATTGAGTGCGGCTGATACTAGCAGTGGACCTACTCCGGGAAATAAGCGACAAGCGCCTTTCCAACCATACCAAGGGGCCGCACCACAAGGGACACGAGGAGGAAATAATTCTCAGCGTCCTATCCCAGCACCCATACCTTGCACCAAGGAGCAGATTGAAAACCTCGTCGATCAATGGGCCGCTAACGGTGAAATCAATTTGCCGCCTGCTGTCGTGGATATAAACACCGTAAACAAGGCGCACGAACGATATTGTCATTATCATAGAAGGGTAAATCATTCGACCCTCAATTGTTACGGTGTACGAAATGCATTTTGGAGAAAAGAGAGAGCCGGGGAGATAGACCTCGGGCGACAACAAATTGACAAAGATCCACTGCCCAAACATCATGCCATGATGATTTCCCATGACCCTAGAGAGGAGGGATGGGCAGCATGGGAGGATTCCAAGGGAGAGGCGTGTGAGCTGTCCAGTTTGCAACAAGGCTTTGAAGGGACACACGCTGTTGCTTTCCAATTCTCTAAGACCATCATTGCGCAACAATTCTTCGATTCCCTTGGCTTCAGTGAAGATCAAGTCAGGGAGGCATCCCAAGCAATCGCCGCTATAGCAGCAGGTCACCAGGCGCTATCAAAGGGAAGGATCACCTTTGACGACAGCGATATATGCATTCCTGGGGAACACTTGCGTCCCTTGTACCTCACTGCAACAGTTAACAAGCAGCAGCTGAGGAGAGTATTTATCGACGGAGGGGCGTCACTAAACCTTGTTTCGGTGCACACCTTGGATTTACTGGGGATACCGAGGGAGGAGATCAGAGAAAGGAAAACAGTTGTACGCGGTTTTGGAGGGCACACTCAAGAATCAGTTGGGGTGATATGTCTCGCTATGACTATTGGGCCGATTAAAGCGTCAGTGCCTTTCCACGTGTTAGACGATCACACTTCGTTTCACCTGCTTCTAGGGCGCGGATGGATACGCGACCATCATGTTGTGGCGTCTACCTATCACCAATGCATCAAGACTAGCATCGGAGGAAGAGAATACAGGGTGCCAGCCACGAGTAACCCTTTTGGACCCGAGGAAGCATACATGGCGGAAGCAGTTTTTTATCAACCAACAGGAGCAGATGGCCAAGTTTACCCAGATAGAACTGGGGCACACTGGAAGAGCCATGAATAGACACGCAGATGCCTTGGCTACACTCGCGGCAAAAATTAATTTGAATGGCAAAGATGAGGGATCGATCACAGTGCACAGACAAGAGCTACCTAGCACATGGCTACGGGAGATGAAATTTGAAGACGAAAACGACTGGAGGAAAGGAGTCATGAGAGAACTCGGCAAGACAAAAGAAGAAAGATCAATATTGTTTAAAAAGCTGAAGTCTTTCGTGGTCATCAAAGGACTACTATACTACCGAATGGCAGGTGGGGCTTTAGCACGATGCATAGGGAGTCAAGAAGCGACGGGTCTCTTGGACAAGGTCCATCGAGAAACTTGTGGACACTCAGGAGTGGTTCCGCTATACAGAAGAATACAAAGGAAAGGGTACTACTGGCCCGAGATGGCAACACAAGCTGCGACCTTGCAAAACAATTGCGTGGAGTGCCAATCACCACCACAACCGTCGGAAATTTGCACAGCCGAAGAATTGGACTGGAGACAGCCGTACTTGAATTATTTAAAGAATGGATCGCTCCCGGGAGATAAAGTAGAAGCCTCGGTGATAAAAAAGAAGGCAGCGCGTTTCTTCATCAATGAAGGGGTATTGTACCGACGGAGTTTCAACAACGACGCCTTAAGATGTTTAAGCAATGAAGAAGCGCGAACAGTGATGACCAAAGCACACGAAATGGAACATCAAGGAAAGCGCAAATTATTAGTGCATGTTCACGATGGCGGATACTACTGGCCAACCATGGAGGCAGACACAGCAGATTTTGTAAGAAAGTGTGAGACCTGCCAACTCCACGGGAATGTCATCCAAGCGCCACACAAGGAGTTGCACAGTATAGTTGCCCCGTGGCCTTTCCACAGCTGGGGGTTAGACTTGATTGGTCCTATAAGCCCTTTATCTTCAGGGAGGCACAAGTACATAATTACAGCCACGGAGTACTCAACTAAGTGGGTAGAAGCAGCGCCTCTGCGGAATTATGAAGGAGAAACTATCGCCGCGTTTATCAAGGAATACATCATCTGTCGTTTCGGCGCGCCAATGATCATCCGTTCAGACAATGGTACTTCATTTATCAACCAAAAGGTGGCGGACCTGTTGGCCAAATATCGCATCAAGCAACATGCATCGACTGAGTATTACCCACAAGGGAACGGATTGGCGGAATCCACCAACAAGACATTACTTAGGATCCTGAGCAAAACCGTCCATGACCATCACAGAAGCTGGCACGAGCAACTACCTCTAGCGCTGTGGGCCTATAGGATTTCCAGGCGAAGTTCAACAGGGGTGTCTCCTTACTCATTAGTATATGGAGAGGATGCCATTTTACCAGCGGAAGTAGCAGTGCCCTCGGCCAGAGTAGCGATGGCTAGTCGTGCAGAACCTGACAACGTAGGCAGAATTGCACATCTCGATGCGCTTGCTGAGAAAAGAGCAAGGGCGGAAAATTTTGCTGAAACTTACAGAGCTACAAAGGCGCGGTATTATAACAAAAAGGTAATACCCCGCTCCTTCGAAGTCGGGGATATCGTACTAAAAATCGCGAAGCACGTACAGAGGAAAGCCAAAGCGGGGAAATTTGCAGCAAATTGGCGCGGACCTTATATCGTGCGGAAAGTTGCAGAGAGCGGCTACTACTATCTTAACCACATAAATGGTAAGGAGATTGATACTCCGATTAATGGTAAATGGATCAAATCATACTATGCATGAGAGGATAGGGACAGAAGATATTGGTGATAACTCCTTTATTCTTTGTTTTTTTTTTTATATATAAAAAGTAAGAGAAATATATGCTTGTTCTTTTAAGATACAATTATTTATGGGCACTGAAAACCCGAAGGGTATGATAAACATAATCACCTCAGGAGCACATTGAACACACTTCCTTTTATAACAAAATCGACTTTTGAGAAGGGCACTGAGCACCCTGGTCGGTTGGGCACCGAAAACCCATGAGGAGCGCACTCGAACACGCTGCCTCAGGAAGCGCACTGAACACGCTTCCTTTTGTATTGGAACACGCTCGGTGGTATTACGCCTGATACGCGGCCACTCTAAGACAGGCGTTATACCAACTGATTATACAACACGTTTATTGGAACACGCTCGGTGGAACGCCTGATACGCGGCCACTCTAAGACAGGCGTTATACCAACTGATTAATCTACACCACTTATCACACTATCAAAACATACTCGGAGGATCGCCTAACACGCGCCCTACCAGTAAAAGAGATTTAGCCCAAGAGGCACATAAACAAGAACATGCTCGGAGGATCGCTTAACACGCGCCCTACCAGTAAAATAGATTTAGCCCACGAGGCACATAAACAAGAACATGCTCGGAGGATCGCCTAACACGCGCCCTACCAGTAAAAGAGATTTAGCCCACAAGGCACACAAACAAGAACATGCTCGGAGGATCGCCTAAATAGGCGCCTTACCAGTGAAAGAAATTTAGCCCACGAGGCACATAAACAAAGCATACTGGGAGGATCGCTCCAAACACGCCCTAAAGGGATTTAGCCCACAAGGCGCGTAAACAAGAAATAAATCATTATATAAGAGATCATCAACACAAATAAAGATGTACGGAGTAAACCCCGCTTCTTCTTTCTACGACAACAAGCAACCGTAAAGAAGA
>JAJJMA010291498.1:0-14219 GCA_023529015.1 Papaver nudicaule | reverse complement strand
ATCGTAAATAGTCGCCGAGCAACACAAGTAACTAAAAACAAACTCACTTTTGTGATATCAAATTTCTGACTTTTGGCTGGTGAGCTGTTGGGAGAAGACATTGTGCCATTCCGCTGATCAATAGACTGATCTTCAGGATTCGACGACCCAGGAAATAAGCGCCTATCCCCGGAGGAAGCATGTTCAATGGCAACAAGAGCTGCATGTCGCAGAGGATGCCAGGAATACACAATAGAGTTTTGCTCACTCCAATTCCAAGGATATAAACAAGAAACTCCAGTATATGATTCTTTATTTTCAGCAAGGGCATGGCTGGAGTTGCAGAACAGAGCCTCTCTGATTGCTACAGCATCTGCATCCGATTGACGGGAAGAAGCAGTATCTTTCTGTTCAAAGCTGGTATCAATCATTGTGGATGCACTTGCCTGACATGTTTGATCATTGGCACTAGCACTCACCTGCTCTGTTGATGGATCTACTATAACTGCTGCATTAACTACCTGCATCACAAAAGCAACAAGTTCATGGAAATGCAAAAGCGCTAATACAGTCATCAAACATGAATATAACTCGGGTTGGCATGAAAATATCCACATAATCTACTTTTTTCTGATGTAGTAGATCAAGAAGAAGGTAACGTCCTCTGGCATAAAGACAAATTAAGAACAAGCTTGACAACTGAATTCTAGGAAGCTGGGTTTTGTAAACAATGTAAAGCATTAATTACCAACTGATATTTTATCATACTTGAAACATCATAGAGTAGAAAAAAGAAAACCAATCACAAAAAAACAAAGAACTAGACTTAACAGGGAGACAAGCGGCAAATATGGCATAATGCATAATAGTGGCGGAACCATCGCATTAAATCAATCAATACAAATGTCTCTAAAAATTATTACAAGTTTCACTTACTAGGTTGGCGGATGGTAAGATGTCGGCCAAAGTTTACATTGTTCACTCCACTCTTCTCTAGATATAAAAGGTTAAATTTTGTAAAACCAGGTCGTTTAGGTAGCTCCTAAGAAACTAGAAGCCAGGAAGGAAAGCGCAGTTGTAGGCACTGGTCTTTGAGATGATAATGTGGTCGCGGCATACTTATGGACCTAGCAATACATATAATGACATTAAAAAAGCTGCCTTACTCAACAAAAAACATTAAGGAAAATGAATCAGAATTGACACTCAAGGAGATACACATACTTTTAACACTGACTGCCTAAACTATGAAAGCTGATTTAGGGGCTTCGAAAAATCTTGAAGCCCTCGGATCACAGGTTCCCCGAAGTAATTTTGCTCTCCCCCTATGTAATTTTTTTTAAAATACCAAAACTACCCTTTTATGTTTTGATAATCAGTGATTAACCAAATTGATAATCAGTGATTAACCAAAAGTATGATTAACAAACTTAAAAAAAAAAAACTTAATCAAAAACTGAAAATCAGTGAAATCAAGTGAAGAAGAAGAAGAAGAGAGAAAAAAAAAACCTAATTTTTTTTCTAAAAAACCCAAACTTGATTCACTCAACCAAAATGAGTGAATTAAGCGTCGAAATGGAGCTAGAAGTATCTCCTTCCATTGAGGCTAACTTCATTGAAAAACCAAGTCACATTCACTCCATGAAAATCAAAATTCGTGAACCAGAAGTACTTACGGCTGCAATCTGAAGAACAACTAGCCGTAAGTTAGGCTGCCATTAAAGCTTCAGATGCAAGACGTAAGTCCATCTTAGTGGCCGTAACTTACTTACGGCTAATACCGATACTTTGATTAGCAGCCGTAAGTTCCTTTATATCATTTTTTTTTGTGTCGCAAGGTTACAGGCCGTAAGTACAAACTTAGCAGCCGTAAGTTTAGTTACGGCTGATTTTGTATTTGGATTAGTAGCCGTAACTTGACTTACGTCTGGGAAAGTGTAGTCGTAACTTTACTTACGGCTGGTACCATGGTAATTTCAGTAGCCGTAACTACTCCTGTAACTATAAAAAAATACTATTTTTCAACATACATAGATGCCTTACACCTATCAAACCCAAGTCATAACATAATTAAACACCCAAGTTTCCCAATATAACAAAACCACACATTCATCCATAAACACAAAAGCATACCTAATATCCAAACAAGCTAAAATAAATTCCAGATTCATAACATAAGTTTTTCACTCATAATGGCATAAGTTTTTCACTTATGAGCATGTTGTTTGCCTTTTCCAGCACCGCCTTTTGGTCCAGCTCTACCCCCACGAGTGCGAGGACCATCACCAGGAGCACGACTACCTCTTGGTTCACCAATGTGAGGACCACCACCTCGAGTTCGACGTTGTTCAATAAACTCCTCTTCATCAATATATTCTTCTTCATCCGATACTTGAGGAGGCTAGCGAGAAGATGAGGATTCACGCGACCTCTTGGTACCTCTCCCGAAGACTTCAAAAAGCGCATCTCCTTGGGGTGTAAGGTCATGAATTCCTTCGATTTGGTTCTTAAGAACTACCTGATTACTTACACTCATTGTTTTGCCACTAGAGATGTGGGCACACATGCTCTTTACCAACATTGCCACTCGTTTTTGCTGCAAATAACATAAGTAGGATTAGTTTAAGACCAGGGAATCATAACTATGATGAATTTATAGTGTGCTTACCCCAATATTGGCCATTTTACCCAACATCTCCAAGGATTTCTTCCCCTTCCCTAAAGCGGCCTTCTTGAGTTTGGCTTTCTCTTGTTCGATGATGCGGATTGCTTCCGGATCGTGGTTGATCACATAAGGATGACCCCACTTGTAGAACCATGGCAAATAATCTGGGGTGGCATCTTTTGTGCCCAATGCAAGGTTCAACCCGACTCTAGCGATCTTGTATTGTGGTTGATGACGATTGTTCCATACGTCCGTTGATGGAGTTGGAGAATAGACCATCTTGATGTAGCTGTTTTCAATTTTAGTACCATCCTTTTGCAATTTGAAGTTCTCATGACGAACAACAGTCTGAATAAAACCAATTTGACGGAGACATCGCCTAGGATTAGTCATGACAAACCCATGAGGATGATAGATAGGCCCATTATAGTCAGCAAGTGGTGAAAGCTCACGGTTGTCATCCCCCGTTTCCGGGTCTATAGGCATGTATGGATCAAACACCACTTGGGATGCATCTAAGTCGTCTAATTGTTCCCTCAACCACTCTATCTTCTGATGCTTCTTTCTTAGTTGGTTTTGTTCGAAAGGATACTTCATACCTGTTGGGCGATCGTCATTAGGATCATCATCCTCATCATCCCCATCAACCTCAGGAACCTTGTCCTGCTTCCAGTGTCGGTTCAATCTTGGGCGTATCTTAAGTGTTGGAAAATGGTCATAAAACCATGACTGAAATTGAAAACATAACGTTGGGTTACAAATCAAATGAAGATGAACATAACATATTACGATAAAATGAAGATGGAAAATCAAAAATTACCTGTAAAATACCAACATTTCCAGCAATGTTGCTAGCACCCGCCCTCGAGGCCTTTCTAAGACTGTCTAAAAGGAAGGCAAGGGTTGTCGAACCCCACGAATAGTCGTGGGTTCCCTCAATGGTCCTCAACAACTGAAGGTAGCCAATATTCACCCGGTTTCCACTCTGGTCGGGGAAGAAAATGGTACCAAGTTGGTGCAACAAGAAAGCTATGGCCACCTGCTTAGCCCTATCATCAGAAAGTTCCTTCTTGAGTGTACCCCCAAACTCAGGCCTCAACCTATCAAGCTTTACCTTTCGAACCACCTGTTTGCATGCGGTTTTTCTTAGGTCTTCCTCACTCTGTCCTGAAGCAATATGGAATTCCTCCTCACATTTGTCTTTGTTCCACCCAAGAGTGGCGAAACATAGTTCATACAGTTTTGGCCAAGCCATCCTTTCAGTGTACCCTTCGTGAACCGCTTTGCCTTCACTTTGGAGGCCGGCAATGGACCACATATCGTCCAAGAGGAGACTCATCTCGCCGAATCCAAAATGAAGAGTGTCGGTTTCAGAACAGTATCTCTCTCTCAAAGCGGCAGTGACAATACTGTCATGGATAAGCTGAGAATTCTGAATGCCAGGCCACAATGCTGAAGCCTGAACCAGAGCCTTAACCTTTGGTGATTCTTCATCAATGGACCAAACCCCGGCCTTTTGGTGCTTCAAAAGCTGAACTGCATCTTTATGATCCTAAATACAAAACGTTTAAATTTTAGATTTTGAAAGTAAGATTATAGTAAAGTGGGAAAAATATTGATTCATACCGCTTGCTTACAAACTTGTGCGGCCCACGAATGCTCGTAACCAATTAACACACTTGGATCCTCCGCCTCACCCCAACGTCTGCCGTCTTCCTTTGCTGGTAAAAACCCGTCCTTTGGAATGTTTTGGTGTCTAGGTCCAGCTTTCTTTCTCTCCTTCCTTTCGTTTGGTGGCTGTTGAGACGAGCTAGCTTGTGCTACATGTTGAAACGAGCTTGCCTGTGCTGGATGTTGAGACGAGCTAGCTTGTGCTACATGTTCAGACGAGCTTGCTTGTGCTGGATGTTCAGGCGAGCTTGCTTGTGTCAATAACAGATTTGGTGGTGGTTCCTCAGAAACTACAGCATCATCAATTGGAGCAACATCCTCCAAAATATGTTCACCGCTCCCACTTCCTCCCTCACCTACCAGGCCTACCCTTGCACCTTTGTTGCCGGCGTGCAAATTAACACCCCCACGAGCTGGGGGGGAAGCAACAGGGGTCAGGTCATTAGCTCCCTTTTTCTTCCGCCTGTGGTAAACATTTGGTGAACAACGACTGTTTGAAACAACAAAACCAAGGAAATAAATTACTACTTACGGCTACATAAGGGTTGAAGAAGCAAAACGTAACTAACCTACGGCTACAAAAACTAACACTGTAACCGCGATTTTGCCCTAGTTTCAGTTTTAAAAATTAATCTAAGCAACAAAAATTGAAATTTGAGAGATGGGTTTTCAATTCTTACCTCTGGGAAACCATTTCTGGGTTCGATTGAAATTGTTGAGGCGGTTGTAGTGGAGGTGGTAATAGTGGCGGTGGGTTTTCGGAGAAAACCGCTCTTGGTCGAGTGGGTTGTTCTTCCCCCTCCTTTGGCTTTGATTTCTTCGTCATGCTTTTATAGAATTTAATCGCCGATGAAAGTATTCGTAATCGCCAATTAAGCGAGGCGAGGAAATAAAAGAGAAGAAGAGAAAGAGAGAAAGGAGGCGTAGAAGAAGAAGAAGAAGAAGAAGAAGAAAGAAGAAGAAGAGGAATCACATTTTGAAGCCCCTTTGGCTTTTTATTAAAGGTTTTATTGCACACGCGTGTGTTCCGCACATGTGGCCAATTGGGGTGCAAAAAGAGAGCATGGGTTGTTTCTGCGGGTGTAAATAGTAAATACAACATAACTGCTAATTTCAAAATATATATGATACAACTACTAATATTCAACCATTAAAACACATAATTGGTTCACCCATAGATGTTTAGGTTTACACATAACATAAAACAAGAACCGTACTCAACACATAATCAAAATCAACTAACATTTCCAGTTCCAAACCATGTTCGGCTGCGGATTAGTTCAAAGCTCGGTCCGCCATTCGCCTCGACAAGTGGACGAAGACGTTCTACAGCAACACAAATTCTATTGCGACAAGGAACGTTGTCCACCTCACCAACTCTCTTGCGTCGAAGATTACGGATTGGTCGCTCATTAAGGTCACAAGTGCAAGGGATATAGTTGGGGCCAGGATCAGGGTCAGCACCCAATAGTGGTAGAATATTACGAATTGGTGATCTTATGGCAGGAAGATACTCCCTTTCTGCACCTTCTTGTGGAAGTTCCTCAATAACTTGGCTAGTTTCATTTGGTTCAATCACAACACTGGATTCAGGAATCTGTACTTGCATTATTTCAGTTGGTGCAGCCACGGCACTTGAGTCTGGTTCTCTGAAGCGCAAAATATGGCAGAGAAATGTGAGAAAATTGGTTGTCAGTGTAACTTACGGCTACTAACCCAAATAGATATGCAGCCGTAACTCAACCTACGGCTACTAATTCAAATAGATATGCAGCCGTAACTAAACTTACGGCTGATAAGTTTGTACTTACGGCCTGTAACCTTGCGACAAAAAAATTTTGATTTACAGAAACCTACGGCTAGTAACTAAAGTATCGAAATGAGACGTAACTAACTTACGGCTAGTAAAATGAACTTACGGCTTGGATCTGAAGCTTTAATGGCTTACCTAACAAACTACTTACGGCTAGCTGTTCTTCAGATGCGAGACGTAAGACGGACTTACGGCTCTAATAGCCAGCCGTAAGTAGTTCTGGAACTCGTTTTTTGATTTTCATGGAGTGAATCTTACCTAGTTTTAGCACCAAAATCAATAACAAAAGAGTGGGTTTGGATGTTTACCTTTGCTGCTCCATTGTTGCATCAGTTTTGGTTCCATCCATGATCAAAAACTCGAAAATGAGAAATGTGGAAGAGGAAATGGGGAAGAAAAGAGAGGTAAGAGAGGAGAAGAGAAGGGAGAAATTTTGATGTTTTGATTTTTAGGTTTTGATTTTTTTTTGTGTGGGATATAAGTATTTATGTTTGTAATTAGGGTGGGGGTAAATTTGGGTAAGAATTAGTATAAATTAGTATAAGGATAACTTAGTCATTTCACGATCTTTTGACACCCCCTTATAATTCGGCTGGACATTTGAAGTAAAAAGTGAGAGGGCTTCAAAAAATTTAAAAAAACTGAAGCCCCAGAATCAGCTTTCTAAAATATTGTCCCAACCAAATCAACACATTCAGAATGAAGAGCAAATTACTTTTGCAACGAAAGGACTCAACTGGTGGGCATTTATCAACTCAAGTACATCTTCCGGTATACTCTCCAACTCATTCCCATTCTCTCCAACAAGACATAAAATTAGTACTAGCTGAAAATCCCCTGTCAGACAACCCAATGTTATCGAAAACGCTTTTCGCTGCCCAAAAAGGGCAGCCCAAAAACGGACCAAAGAGAGAATAGAGTGAGAAGAGAGAGAGTGTGGGTCCCACCATCGAAAATCCACCACACAACCCCCCTGCTAATCCTACGGACCTGGATGGTGCCACATCACGGTCCGTTTTTGGGTACCCTTTTTTGGGCCGCCTGTAGCAGCTCCGGTGAATCTCAAGTTCAATACTGTTAACAGTACCAAAAAAGATAACTCAAGTTCCTACACATACCTCCTTCCACAGATTTCTTTTTCCACACCGATAATTCTCCATAGGCGCAACTTTATTTAACTTCCTATAACAAGGAAAAATAACCGAAGTTCCCATTCAAACAGCTTGTGTACATAGTTAAATTAGACACTAAAAACAACTGCATTACATCCTTACAAGAGTATTTGTAAGCTTTGGCTCTATAACTGAAGAAAATACATCCACTGTTGGTTTCCATCAGGTTTAAACGGAATCTTATCTGGGATGTGAAGGATTTCCCACTTCTTCATTGCTCTAAGAACTTAACCGTCTAGTCCGCAGTTCCGCTAGTTTGCCTTGGTTACCTAATGAACAACAGTGGGACCCGACCCGACTATCTGGGTTACTGGTGGGGGCGAAATATATTTTTCTTACACTTTCGATACACCTGCGTGTATTACTAGACGCTTCTCAGAATTCAGACGACCAGTGTGTCTGATCTGAGGAGTTGCAAGTTGCAACAAATAAGCAACCCGTACACTCCTGATTAGAAGCAAAACCAGAAATACTATCACTTTAGTATCTTCAACGATGAAGGTCAGCATCCCTAACAAAAAGATGCAGGTGACTTGACTGGCTTGAGCTAATTGCAACTTGACAAGAATCAGTAAAGAAGGGGAAGAAAACAATACATAGACTCCATACAGAACAAGAATTGAAGCTACAAGTTCAGAATCTATTTCATAAAGATGAAAATGCACGATTTGCAGGAACTTCATCACAATGAAGTCTCAAAATATATACATAAAACAAAAACCAGCTTTTCCCAAAAGCTGACTTATTGTAACAAAACCCAGATCAGCTATAAGTTCCTTGAATCCGTCATGTCTACTTGTTGAACCAAAGGATGAAAGAGAAACAAAAGAGACAAACCTAGCTGCACGGTGCGACATTGAAGACGAATATTAAACCCTCAAGAACAGGATGTAAGAAAACAAACGAATATCCATGAATCCCCAGTCTCCATATCCAACTCGAACATTCTTTCCAGTAAAACCTGCAGGGAAATTAAATTATAATGTCAGCTGCAGATAAAGTATCTACACAGCCATATACAGGTATTGAATGATCATAGCAAAACAAAAATTAGTTATGGACTCGATCCAAGTAAACCCATTTCCCCAAGGGCTGGTGCTCATAAATACCTTAAGGCTGTAGTTGACAGCAAGGAAGAAATAAACATAAACAACTCCACGGAAATAATTTGTTGGGTTAGGTAAGGGAAGATGTTCTTAGGAAATCTAGGCAATTAAGTCAAATTCACACTTTCGGCCATGCTTTCTACTGGTGACCACGATTCAATGGAATTAGACTTGTAATTAAGCAGCGTACTATGTGCAATTTCCATGGAAAAGCACGAAATTAGCTGCCAGTAAACACAGCCTAAGATATTAGGTTCCAAGGAATTGAGGAATCCATGGATAATTTCTGACCCAAACAAGCTCTATCCATAACTCAGTAAATGTATATCTAAGCCTAAGATATTAGGTGCCAACAATACCGGGTACACAAAGTACTAATGACGGAAACAGATGACTCCTCATATATCTAAGCCTGAAAATAAGGAATTAGAAATCATACCAAATCAAGAAAGGATTTAAGGTTCTCCATTTGCAACATTCTGGTCCCCGACTGTGGCAGTGGTAGCATCCAATGCAACATGCTGATAACCCACTCTGCCGTGATCTTTGGCCAAGCTCTGCATCTCCACACTACCAGTACTAGGATTCAATGCTACAGACTTATCGCGGAGATCATACCCACAAAGATGATCATATAAAACCTTCCTATCAACTACTTGATTGTGGTGACTTTTACAGGCAAAGAAGAAGACAGTCTGAACTAATAGCCCCGTGAGATTAACTGCCACCATCATGAACAAACCCAGCAATCCCAACAAAAGCCTAACCATGAAATGTAGATGAGACCGCACTGCAAGCTTAAACATGATTTCTACAATCAATGTAGTCATTAAGTATAAATATGCAAGGTCCCAAGCAATTTCAGCTCTCCCTCGTAAGAGTTGCTTACTCTTCTTCATGGCTGCCAAGCCATGAACATTTGGTTCAAGAACAGAGATTACACTGGCCAAATGCCATACGGCTATAATACAGTTACTGAGAACAAAGTTTATGATAGTAGATATGAAGAAAAAACCCCACAACAAAGCTTTGTTAGTATTTTCCGAAGCTAAGACCGAATTGGGAATGTTGTAGGCCAAGTAGTTCATCATCATGAGAAGTAAGGCATAAAAGAAGGTCATCGTAAGATTTTTAAATATGCGAGGAATCGCAAAGAGAGTGGGGATAAAGGAGACGGCTTTGGATGCATAAAGAGAAGCTACTGTGAAGACAATAGCAGAGGTAGAGAGAAGAAAGAAGAGGAAGAGGAAAGCAATGTAGAAGAACTCCTGGATAGAGTAAGTGCGGATGAATTGTTTATACGAGGGAGATGAATCATGACCGGAAAAGTAAGTCTCAAAGGCATCATACAGGATAGAAGTATGAATTTCAAACATTAACTGAATGAGTGAAAGTGGGAGGATGAAGGTTAAGGTAATCAAACTGAATTTCAGTGGAGATGATTTGGCAGGGATTCTCACTGCTTCCTTGATGATTTGATATATATTGAAGAATTTGAGGTCTTCTGCTGCAGTAAAGAGCTCCTCCATTGCTGTTTAGTTTTCTTCACTGGTTAAAAGAAAGAGAAGACAAGTTAGCTTATTGAATACAAAACAAAAACATAAAGAACCTACTAAATCTCACTGAACAATCTCAATGTTCAAGCAGATTGGACCCTGGCAGTAAACACTTAAAAGGTCTACATGACTGTAGTGATTTGGCTTTAATAAGCACAATTCTAAAATTTATAAAGTTCTGAATTTCTGTTACTTAAAACAGTAGAATACATGGAATTACATAACCTAATCATCTCCACATTTACTTCAACAAAACATGTGTAAACCCTCAAAATAACTTACACATACAGAGCTTCAATTAGCATCAAGATTCATGAAAAGAAAGTAAAGTGCTTGAAACCAGTAGCAGTAGTAGTCAAATTAGTCTCAACTAGCCACTTAATTAGCATCACTCAATGCACACACACAGGAAAATTCATGAAAGGGTAAACTTAGCTTAATCCGAACAAAACAAGATCATTTCCCAACAGATTTCAGTATAATAATCAGTATCAATCGATTCAACTTTAAATTTTCCAAATTTACTTAATTAGTATCAAGCTCAATTTCATTCAATTGACATCATTCTAACACTAATCATCAGAAGAAAATAAGAAACACACAAGATTCATGAAAGGAAAGGAAAGTGAAGTTTCAACAGCTTTAAACCTAAGCAAATATCAACCCAAACAGAAAAAATAAACATGAGTATGGATTTGAAATCACTCAACCCACACACACACACAGAGGAAGATCATTTTCTAAATAACTTTCCAAACTTACTTAATCAGTATCAATTTCATTCAACTGACATCAGTCTAGCACTACTCAACATAATAAAATAAGAAACACACTAAAGATCCCTGAAAAAGTACAGTAAAGTTTCAATAGCCTCAAACCTAAGCACAGATTCACACTACTGAATATCATTGATCCATGAAAGAAGTTGAAAAGTAAAAAAAATCCTCAAGAAATCAACACTACTGATCACACACAGAGGAAAATCCATGAAAAGGATTTTAAAGAAAACAAAACAAGATTATTTACTTAATCTTCAGAATCAATAAATCTCACCTCACCAGTAGTAGTGACAATCCAAGTTGTTTTCCCCTAACAAAAACAGTTCTGCAGTATCAGCGTCTACAGTACAATCTACAATAATCAAGAACAACAAATCTTAACAGAGGAATTGAACAATGAAACTAGGTTTTGGGAAAATGAAAGGGAGTTACAGAGAGAGAGAGAGAGGCAGACAAACCTTGGTTATGAAACCCAAAGTTTCAAAAATTTCTATGAGAGAAAAAGCTTGTAATGTGTAGTTGAAGAGTATATTGTTTGTTTCCCAAACCAAAAAAAAAATAGGTAAAGGGAAATCGATTTTTTGTGTTACTTCTGACATGATGATACGTTCTGGTGATACGACGAAACCTGCAAAAACGACTTCTCTCAGAGATTCCTTTCCCGAATTTGACATATAAAAACAAAAATTGAAACACCAATTTCCTTTTCCTTTATTTCCCATTTCGGAAACCCTATTTTCTTCTTTTCTCTGCCGGAGTGAAATTGAATGTGGTAGGAGTAGTGAGGAGAAGGTTAATGGAAAGTCTTGGCTGCATTTATGAGGTGACCTGTTATTTACTTCCCCCACATACCACTGGTGCTAAGATTGGCGGGGTCCGCATGTTACCCATACCTCTGGGTTTGTTCGACAACAAAATAGACCCTCCAGTGAATTTCCAACAAGTCTATATTTTTATTTTTTTATTTTTTTAGAAAAATAGCTAAAGGGATATGTTATTCGCCAGGAGGAAAACAACTTACAACATTTCCTGGGACAGGATAATCCGTCAACAGACCTGGTGGACTATCCATCCATATTTGCGACTTAATACTAGTTCTAGCAGCTTTTGCAAGCCTGTCGGCTGCTAGGTTACAAGATCTATTTTGGAAACTAACAACACAATTATTTAGACTCGATAAAACAGGTTTACAGAACTTAAGAAGATTAAAATCTTCCCATTCAACATTTGACAAAACCCCTTTGCATCCTTCAACCACAACCTTGTTATCACTCTCAATTATAACTTGAGATAATCCCAAAGATTCCACCCTTTTCAGAGCTTGAAACAAGACTAAAGCTTCAGATTGAGCTATATTCCTGGCTCTTGTTGAGTAGGCCATTGCCCCCATGAATTCACCTGTATGATTTCATAAGATAAGAGCAAAACCAACATTATGAGAGATCTGTTTAAAAGAGGTATCAGTATTTAGTTTAAGCCAACCAACAGGAGGTTTGCACCATCCTTTAGTATTTGGGGTTCTAGAAATAGTGGTTCTAATGTCTGTGTTGGTATCATAATAATTGCAGCAAATCCTAATGTTGTGAATGACTGCTCTAGGATGATGTATAGTATGCCTATAAACTCTGTCACACCAAGACTTCCAAATTTGCCACAGAGTAATAGCTACAATGTAAAGAAAATGGAGGTTAGCAACTTCTAAGGAAGAGTTATTATCAAACCAACTTTGTATCCATTTCTGGATGAATGGTTGTTGATTGAGAGAGTGCAGCAGATCCGCAAAAATACCAAACCAAATAGTCTGAGCATAGCTGCAATGCATGAGGAGATGAAAGTTGATTCATCTTCTTGGTTGCGCATAGGGCAGATCTTATCCACAGAGCCGATATGTCTTCCAATTCTAGCATTAACTGAGATGATTTCATGATAACATCTCCATAGGAAGTTCTGAATTTTGTGGGGAAGACGAGAGTGCCAGAGCTTGAGCCATCCTTTTTCTGACATCTGTGTGTTGTTGGCTTTCCTTTTTTGCAGAGCTTCAAGTTGGATTTTCTTATAAACAGATCTTGTAGTGAATTGCCCTGCTTTGGTAAGATTCCATCTGAGGACATCCTTGTTATCAGGAAAAAGTTGAATGGAAAGAATTTTGTTAATTTGAAAAGGGGTGTAGTACTTGTGAAGAAGATCCACTTTCCAGTTGTGAGTGCTGCTGTCAATGAAGTCTGAGGCCTTTAAGTTAGCATCAGAAGAAGAAGAGGGGATAGGCAGCTCCTTAGCATCAACATCTGGGATCCAGTTATGCTTAAAGGCAAGAATGGATTTTTCGTCTCCAACATCCCATTTATAAAATCTTTTAACTATTTATAAGCCTTTGTAGATGCTCTGCCACACCCATGAACCTTTGTTGCTCAAAGGTTCAACCAAAGGGTCCTTGTTTTTGAAGTATTTTGCTTGAAGGAGTTTTGACCAAGGAGCTTGTTTTTCTGTAATCATCCTCCAGGCAAGCTTGGTTAAAAGAGCTAGATCCTGCTTTTTTGAGTCTTTAAAGCCTAATCCACCCAGTCTTTTTGGAGCACATACATCTTCCCAGGCCTTCAAGCATAATCCTTTTTTATCTTTATGTTTGTTCCAGAAGTATCTTCTATGTATTCTATCCATTTTGATTGTTGTCTTATCTCACATTGAGAAAATACTCATTTGATGTTATAATTGAACTTAAAGTGGACTTGATTTGAGTAGCCCTGGCAGCCTGATTAAGGAGTTTCCCTTGCCATTGTTGCAGCTTGGAGTTCATCTTATCTGGATCAGATTGAAAGCATTCATCCTTATTCCGAGAAACAAAAATATTGACGCCTAGATATTTTTCATCCAATTTCATGGGCTTCATATTTAGAATTTCTGAGATATCTTCACAGGCCTCTTGACTTAAATTTTTGCTAAAAAAGATACTTGACTTATGAAGGTTTAGATCTTGACCTGAAGAAGAAGAGAACTTGTCGATAATTTGTAAGATATTCTCTAGACAGACACCAGTAGCCTTGGAGAATAAGATGCAATCATCGGCAAAGAACTGGTGGGTTAGCTTGGGACCTTGAATAGCTGGTTGCACTGGTATAATAAGTTTTTGTCTTGCTGCATCTGAAAGAAGCCGACTGAATCCTTCCATACCTATTATGAAAAGATATGGAGAGATGAAATCTCCTTGCCGCAAGCCTCTGGATGGAGTAAAAGATTGAAGAGGTGAACCATTTAAAAGTAAATAAATATTAGAAGTACTAATGCATTGATAAATCAATTTACACTATTTCTGCGAAAAACCCATTGCTTCCATGACAGCCATCAGGTAAGACCACTCCATACGGTCAAAAGCCTTGGACATATCCACTTTTATGCCAACAATTCCTGAAAATACTTGAGTCTTTTTCATATGCTCAACTACTTCATGAGCCATGATAGTGTTATCATGAATATTTCTTCC
>JAJJMA010291480.1:0-21367 GCA_023529015.1 Papaver nudicaule | reverse complement strand
TATATATATATATATACGGTCATATATATATATATTCACACGCGGGTATATATACGGGCCTCCGTGAGGGAGGAACGGGTTAATGGCGCCACAGGTTGTGGCGCCACGGTTTTGGGACTGCCACGGCCTTGGCCTAAGGGCCAAGGCCAACTTGGTGGCACCATGCGTATGGCGCCACTCATGCTCATGCGTAAAGATTTTTTTTTTTTAAACATATTATGTATGTTGTGTTGCATGTATACTCTAGTAAGCGTGTATGCATAACTACTCATGTTATCAGGAGGGTGAGTACTATTATGTGTATACGAGTGTTGATGGTGGTTTTTGGCGAGGAGGTCACAGGAGTAATTTCGCATCAATTTCTGGCATCCTGGAATAGCTCGAGATAAGGTATGAATTTATTTTACAGTAGGGATAAGATATTTGGTTTGCCGTTAGCCATATTTTAATATCTCGCGACCCTAGCCTAGTAGCATGGTCTATATCCCTAGCCTACGTATTAAAATACCTATGCATGCGCATTAGCCTAGCTCATGCTCGAGCCAAAACCCTAGGTGCTTCACGCCACTCCATGGCATACCTTAGAAGTGCACGGCATTGGCCATGCCTAAACTTTGGCCATGCCTAAAACCTTAGAAGTGCACGGTATTGGCAATGCCTAAACATTGGCCACGCCTAAACTTTGGCCCTGCCTAAAACTTTGGATATGCACGGCATTGGCCATGCCCAATCTTTGGATACCCACGGTATTGGCCGTGCCTAACCCTTGGATGCCCGTGGCATTAGCTTTGCCTAGCCTTTGGAGGCCCGTGGCATTAGCTTTGCCTCATCTTTGGATGCCCACGGCATTCTCCTTGCCTCATCTTTGGATGCCCACGCATCCTCCCTTGCCTAATCCTTGAAGGCCCACGACTATCCCCTGCCTTAGTTTATGGGTGTCCATTACCATTAGCTTGCCCTAACTTTTGGATATCCATGTTAGTTAGCTTGGCCTGATTTTTGGACGCCCATGGCCGTCCCTCTCTTTAGTTTTTGGGTGTCCATACTTATGGCTCACCTTAATCTTTGGATGCCCATGGCATTACCCTTGCTCAACTGTTTGGGGGGCCTCACGCCACCCCTTGCCTAGTCTTTGGATGCCCACGCATCCCCTTTGCTTAGTTTCTTGGACATCCATGGCCATGCCCTAGCTTATTGCTTGGAGGCTCACGGCCATGACTTGGCCAAACTTGTGAAGCTCCACGGTTATGCCTTGGACAAACTCTTGGAGGTCCAAGATTATGCCTTGGCCAAATACTGGAGGCCTCATAATCATGCTTAGCCTAATTTATGGGGGGCCTTATAGTTGGCTCTCGCCTAATTCGTGGGGGTCTTATTGTTTTCCCTCACTTGTACTTATGGAGGTCCATGATTGTCCTCTTCCCCTCACGGCTAGCCTTGCCTCCTTTGAGCTAGGGTTCATCTTTTCCTAGCCTCCCCCTATTTATGGGTCCCACTGATCCAAATCCTAGAGGATTATGGATTTTATTAAGTCCATAATACTCTAGTTTCCTAATCAAATTCGGAAATCTGGCAGTTCAGCTCACGTATTTCCTCATGGCGTGATTTTTACAGCCCAATCCGTGAGGAATTAGGAGGCGCTTCCTTCACGAAATATTTTCCTCTGTGTATTTCCTATAACATACTAAAAATTCAGATTTTTATCTAATATAGGCTGGCCTGGGCGATTTTACCAATGGATAACATGCAAACTGTTCAGAAATCTGAAAATAACATAAATGTTGTGGCTTATCCTTTGCGCCTTATACCTAATTTCTTAATAAGATGATCATACCATGCAACATGGCTTATTATGATCATTATGGCCTATCTTTAGGTCTTGTATTGGCAATGCTTATGCATTCTTGATGATGGCTACGCTGTGATAGCATCATTCGTCTGTTTTTTCCTGATTATGGACTTGCTTCTATAAATCAGTGCTATAATTCTTAATCATGGCTCATGGCTATGACCTATATTATTTTAGACATTCATATGTCTTCATCACTCAGAGAATTGGTGCATTACATGCCACAAGCCAATTTCTCATATTTATGGCAAACTGAAAGTCGTACTTATTTGACTGTTGCCACAGAGAGTTGCTGAAATCCTCTCAGTCTAATTGGCGATTGCATAGATCAATCCTTAGACCTATCTTATCTTATCTAAATGGCGGTTGCTATCTCAACCCTTAGATTTATCTCATTGGTTTAAATGGCGATTGCCCGGCTCAATCCTTAAACCAAAACCTAAAAGAGATACACAAGCTTATCGCTTAATCTCTATCTTTACGCAAAAGTCCTGAGTTTACCAGTAATTGGTACGACTTTGCACTTAGTCAGCTTTGACTTAACAAATATTCAATCTTTAACAAATCTTACGAGAATCAAGTAAGTTATATGGGGGGATATTCTTTAGGGTTTTGGTTTGGCGGTCTACGTTACGTGTGATTGCAACGGCTCAATCACTTAACGGGAAAGAAAACTAAGTCGTGCGAACGTTGCTGAGAAGATGGGATAAGATGGTGGGTTGTTAGTCTTCCCTATTATTAGGCGCAAGACTCTTAACAACTGACCCCACTCTTTCCTCACTCCCACTCTTCCACTTCTTCCACTTCTTACGAGATCAGTTGAGAATATATTGCTATAAATAGGTCACTCGACCAGTTTGGAAATCATCTCATCCAAGAATAGATAAGTTCAAACAAGTTCAGTGCAAGTATAATCAAGTCTATCTTATCGATAATTGATTAACTCTTCTCATTCAGCATTTATTATCTAGTGAGAACTGAATATTCATCCTTATCTAGCAATATCAATCTCAATATCACAGAAAATCATAGCAATTCTCTGATCTCGTCTTTCTCTGCTTCCCTCCCTAAACCAACCCTAAAATCCTCTTCTTGTAACTGAAGCAATACTCGAACGGCCATTTCTTGGTTTAGGCGAGTCTTGTTCGATCTTGACCTCTCGAATTCATCACAATCTTTTATTACATCATCACACTTCATACTTTACCCCTCAGATTCTCTTATTTGTTTTATACCTAAAACAACGAGTATGTAGTAACTTAATTGAAATTGTTTGCGTGTTACAGAGAAAGCGAAATGATGGCGCTTCTCCGGTGCTTTCTATTGTTGGGACGCCTAGTGCTGAGGATAAGTTCTTTGACGCATATAAAGATATTGGTAAGAGAACTACTCCACTCGAGTCGATCCAGGGGCTCATTTTGCTCCGAAGTATAATAGTAAGACCAGGTCTCCGTCGTCGGTTGTCGCGCCTGGTGAGATCATTAGGTTTTCCTTGCAACGAGGTGAATATGGGGCTTCTTCCATTGACTTTGGCGCTCCTAGGGCTCCCCTGGCTCAGTGGATCCCTTGGTTGGATTCCATGTTGAATGACGAGAAGGTGTATAATATCTTAGAAGAAGTTGGGATTGCACACGCGGTGAGGGCGTCTGGCAAGCTGAAGGTGCATGTAGACGTTGACGGTGTTGTCGCCTTTGCCTCTCGTTGGGGTGAATCCACAAATAATGCAGCCATGGGCTTTGGGGAGCTCACCATTTCTTTGGAGGCGGTATCAGCTCTGTATCATCTTTACCCGGGAAACTCCCAAGGGACTATACGGGGCTCCCTTGCGATGTCGTGGTTGACCAAATAAATACAAAGATTAGGGATCTTCATTTACCTAATGCTTCGGCCGATGAGAATTATGCCAGGTGGATCTATTACTGGTATTCGTCTGGAGGTAGGAGTGATGCTCTCAGCAACACCAAGATTATAGCAGCATTCCTCACACTCTGGTTGTCGCGGGATATATTCGAGGATGACCCTGTCGGGACGCTGAAGCCTGTTGTTGTCCCATATGCTGTTTGGCTAGCTCGGGGTATGCCTTTGTTGATTGGTAGCCTGTTTCTTGGGTCCCAGTATGCGCATCTGAGTGCTTTATCCAGGAACATGTCTAATTCTTCTACGGGTCGTATTTCGCCGTTTGTCAACCTTCCCTTCCTCCAGGCCTTCTTGTGGGAACACTACGTGGAGTATGCTCCGCAAGGTAGTCTCCCTTCAGATTCGTTGGAGCACACCAGAATCATGTGGTGGAGTGATAAGCAACCCAAGGATTCGGTGAAGCTAATAGATCTTTTGGATAAGGAAGAGAGTGTTTGTTTTCGTCCGTGGTGTGGCATTCCTGATGATAGAGTCTTTCAACTCCAGACTGTTGCAGAGACTGAGGAAGTCGTCTTGCGTTCCGGATCTCGCGGTGTTACTAGCATCGAGAACAAAGGGCAGCCGGTGTTCATGTGTAGTAGCGTCTCAGGTTTCATCCTTTGCCTTTATCAGGGCGAGTTGGTGAGGCAGGCGTACAACATTGACAGGGCAGCACGGTTCATGGGATCGATCAAGCCGTGCCCTTGGACCGCTCCCTCCCTCCTTCTAAGGATGACTTACGCGAATACTTAGACCCTACTCAGGATCCTGGGAAGAAGGTCACCTTCTTGGTTGCTGGTAGACTGATGAGGGTTCTGGGATTACACTTTGTTGGCTCTGGGCAACTTTGTGAAAAAGGTGAACACAGACGACAAGCCAACCTTCACCGTGACACCCCAGGTAAATCCCTTTTTGGATGCTTGCATATACGCTTTTATTCGTCTCGCCTTTATTAACTGGGATTCTTTTCTTTGGTAATAGATGGCGCCTCCTCCGGTCGTCCAACCTAAGAAGAGGATTAAGAGTAATAGGATGGAGTTACCTGAGGGTCGCATTATTGATCCTTCCCCGGTGATGGGCTCGTGCCCCTTTCCATCTCAGGTGAGTTGCTCGCGTCTTGGTGGAGTTCCTTGTTACGTCTGTCTCTTTTATAATTTAGTTGCTTGAACTTTCGTGCATTGTGCAGGATTCTGTATCGAAGGAGCACGACGACGTTGCGAAGTCCCCAGCTGTGGCCATGGGGGTTGAGGTGGATGAGTCAACTGGTGCCGGCATTCATGCTTCTTCTCCCAGTGAGGCTGTCGATCGTGAACTCATGCAGGTAAGTCTTATTTTTTCTGGCCGCCTTTGCCGACAGTCCCTTTTTTTTTTTTAGGGTTTGTCTTCGTATTGCTAGTGTTTAACCAACAATTCTTGGTCTTGTGTTCACAGGAGGAGGAGCATGGAGGCCACGCCAATGTTGCTAGCGCGGATAATGTTGAAACGCTCGAAAGTGAGGGTAACTTGGATGACGACGTAGATACCACTGCTCTCAAGGTTGTCGACGAGGTCGTCTTGAATGATGTGGAGGTGAATATTCCTTCGAATGAGTAGATATCCGACGGTGGTGTGGATCTGGAGCCCTCCTATCCCAATGCCGGAGTTGCCTTTTTTTCACCCATTAACAGAGTTCGGCCTGGCTACGCTTTGGTGGGCAACTTCCCGGTGTCGAGTGAGTATCAGACACTGTATGACCATATTTGGAGGAAATTCGGCCACATTGCTCATGATAGGGAGAAACGGATGTTTTTTGAGTCGATAGTTGGTACTTTGCTGTCGAGGGTGACATAGATGATGGCCCAATCCATTGATTCCGCTGATCCGCTTGACGTCCAAGATTGGGAAGATTCTATAGCTATAGATGAATCTAAAGGCTTTAATGTGGCTTGGCTACGTGACAAGTTTGAGAAGGCCAAGGCTCGAGGGTCTCAGGAGGTTCTTCGGGAGAAGGAGAAGAGGGTAGCAGAGCTGAGGCTTGAGTTGCATAGGGAGGGAAGGATCTGGAGCAACTAAGGTTGTCCTGTAAGGGTGGATCTAGTAGCGTTTTGAATGATTTTCTTAACTAGTAGGTTTTTTTCTGTTTCAAGTATATTTTTTTTAGACGGGTTGTAGATTTTCTTTCTATTGACTAGACAAAAATGGTGTTAGGTTTCTTTCTATTGACTAGACAAAATGGTGTTTTCTGAGAAAAATTGAAATGAAAGAGACTTTTCTTAATTAATGTACTGAAATGGAAACTCTGTCTACTGCATGCTATGATGCGCTGCTTTGGAGGAATGTAAATACAATAAACTTGGAGTCCTAGTGTCGGTCTCCTTAAGGTTGTGCTTTGACAAGGCACCAATAAACTGAGAGCGTGCTCAGAGCCAATGTGGCGTCGAGTGCCTCGTTGTTAGATAGGAGCGCCTTTGCCTCCCTGCGAAACCTTTCCATGTATGCAACCGCGCTCTCCCCCTCTTCTTGCTTCGGGTTGGCTAACTTCACATATTCCTCGAAGTCTGGGATGGTTTCCAGGACTTCGGGTGGTATAACATATGGCATTGGTTCACCTTTTCCTCTGATTTTAACGCTGCATAGTTTACCACGCACAATTCCAGTTTCCTGAAGAGCTTTGATGAAAATTCTAATAGCCGTGCCTACGTCCACCGGGGTCTTCTCGGGATTTTCCTCTCTAGCGGGTCTTCCGGTGGTGAGTCCCCAATGGTTTTGGGAATGTGGGTTATCATGCAAAGGGGAGACAGATGGAGTACCTTGCTTGACGAGAGAGTTCTCGTTTGTTCCCTTGAGTCTGGATGGTAGCGCTGCTATCGCCTCTGTGGTGTCGTCTCTTTGCGTGAATTGCTCTATGAACGCCTGAGGAAGCGTCTCTTGATTGTTGTAGACCCATGGGCATCCCAAGACCATGTCGCTCCCGACATCTCCCTTGACAATGTGAAACTCTTCTACGGTTGGAAACGTGGCGATTTCTACTGGGAGGTCAATCCACCCATAGGTGCGTACCTCGACCCCATTCGATCCCTTGATGACAGCTGGGGCATGGATGGCTTCATTGTGAGGGATGTTAGTGGCTCTAAGAGTCTTGACCGAGATGATGTTCACCGGGCACTCAGGGTCAACGAGTGTCTTCAGGAATTAAGCATGGAAGGGGCGAGCGGTTGAGAGAAGTCCCCAGCCTTGTCCTTCTGTTGGCTCCCTTGCTTGGATATTGTCTGCTCATCAGCTTTGTGAGACCCCGTATTTTTGTTTTTGAACTTCGGGACGAAGTTCTTTTTAAGAAGTTAATAATGTGAGACCTTGTATTTTCGGATCATGATTTTTGGGCTAGCGTAATCTAGAGTTTGGTGCATATCATTAAATTTGGTTGTAAATAACAAAATAAAAATATGTAGCTCTTATCTTTGTGGTGGTTGGGAATAAAGAATTTTCTTGAATAAGCTCTTATATCCTCTAGTGTAATATTAATTTGGGTTTGAATATATTAATTTGGGTTATTAACTTAAGTAAAAGGAATTGGCATTAGTTGTCAGGTGAGATTATTGTCAAATTAATAATAAAGATAGAAATAGATATTATTCTTGTTAATGAATTTGCATGTGTCTTTATTATTGGTTGCAAGATTTATTAACTTAGGAAGGTAATATAATCTTGATGATTTATACAAAAAAAATATTAAATAAATCACTTACCATTTATATGTAAAATGTTAATTATGGGATTTGATTTGTCTCTTTAATCAAGGTTTTCTTGACTTGATAATACTTGGTTTATATTCTAATCATATTAATCCTAGGATTTTATTTATACAGTTTTGTAATAGATATAGAGTTTCTGAAAATTATCTAAATTACAATATTATCCTGATCGATGATCAGTTTTGTGATAATGGTAAATAATATGCTTAGGTATCTGTGACTAAAATTTGAAGATGATCCACCGTAAATTCACTGTTGAATTGATTTTAAAACCTCGGTGATGTATTCTGAAAATTCTGACAGTTTCGTTTCTTTCTGTTCTTGATTGGTTTAGGTAATCTTAGTGACGTTATAATGATTTGTGGTCTTCGTAAAAGTTGTAGATTTGTGTCTTATCTTTCTAATGGCTTTGGATTTGTTTGATTTCAGATTATATATAAATTGATATGAATATTTTAGTAACGTGACGTAGTCTGTCCAGCTTTTAGAGTGACTCGGTAACTTCAATATCTTTTGTTTGAGCCATGGATTGTGTTTGAAACTTTTACATGATGAACCTAAATATGTCGTGGTCGTACAAAATCTAGGTAACCCTTAATTGGGTATGTATTATGTGTTGTATGAATTTACTAGCTAACTGTACATGGGAAAATGTATAAATGTGGTTAATGTAGTAAAATAATATGGGTGGGTGTTTAATTGCTAAGATTAGAATGATACTGAAATTGGTCCCGTCGAAATGTAAATGCAAATTAAGAATTGTTAAGCTACAAAGATTGTGTGATGAAGATTTATAACGATTAGTGTGCTAACCGATGTTAAGAATATTAATGGTGAATAAACTAAAGTTTTAATTAAGAAAGCGGGTCTTAAATAGACGATCAAGATTGCCTAACCGTCGGGTCTCTTTTGGGATGTTGTTAACCGACGGGTCTTTTTTGTGATGAGTGCAAGAACTTAAATGGCAGGTTCCTACGGGATTGAGTGAAGGCTACTAACTGACGGGTTCCTATGAGAATGTGTTAATTGTCAGGTCCATTTTTGGATGAGCTAGCCCGAGCGATCAACTGTCGGTCCAAATTTGGATGAACACAATATTATGTATTTGAATTGGAAAAGATAAATGCGTACTAACATCCTAAAGTGAGAACTTATAAATAAATAGTTTGATGTTGAGAAGAATTTGAAGGGAATGTAGTGAATAATTACTTGAGCCGAAACCATAAAATAACTACACAGACTGTAATCTACAAATCAGTTCGAAAATCGGTTTTGTGTTATTTAAGGATAATTATTTAAAGTTTAAGAAATGATCGAGTAACGCTATAATAGTAAATTGTTTGGTTCTTACGTGTTGTAATGTATTTTTGTTAATGCATTAATTGTGTGGCAATTAATATTTTGGAAATTTCCTACTGAGCTGTGGTTGCTCACCCCATTCTCTCCTCCCTTTCACAGAGATGAAGCAAGACTAGCTTATAAAATATATTAATGAGTATCACGGGGATTTGGGTGTTGCGTATTTTGAATTAATCTGAAGTGTTGGTTTGTTTTGTAGTTTGTACTTCTGATTTGTATTTACTTTATAGTTTTGTAATTGAAAAAGTAAAATTATATATCTTCTAATAATAGAATTTACTTGACTTGACATTTAGATTTTGTTTCTTAAAATGTTTTAGAATTTTTCTGGACCCACACGAGTGGCCGTCCGGAGTTTCGGGCTTGCCAGGCGGGTCGGATCCGGTCCAAAAGGCCGAATCTGGGTCCGTTGGAGGCTCCGGAAAACCGGGTTGTCACAAGCTTCCTTGAAGGGTAGGCGCTTGCCTGACACTACCATGTTGAGCGCCATGAACATGTATTTCCGCTGTGGTTTTGAGAGACAGAGAGTCTCGCATAGCTGGTACATTATCCCCTCCACTCTCTTGTTTACCGGTTCTTCAGGAAGGGTAAATGCTCGAACTGGAAAAGGGTCTTGGTATACACCTTCGTTTCCCAGGTGTAATTCACCGGATTCCGCTTTGGCTTGGAAGATTCGCTTAAGACTAAAGCAATCTCTGGTAGAATGGGTAGTGACTCGGTGGTAGCGACAATACCTTGGACTTGCTACTTCCTCGGCTGTAGGAGGTTGTCGTACTGGAGGGAGTTCGATCGCCCCGTCCTAGATCCAAGTGTCTAATAATTCTAGTACCTCCTCCATGGGGAACGGGTAATCAGGTATCTCTGGTCTATCATGTTTCCTCCGTATCTCCGGTTGTTGCGGCCCCCCTTGGTTCACGTTCTTATTCGGGGTTCCTGGAGACGAATTAGTGTGTTTCGGATGCGTTACCTCCGTGGCAGGGCTCTTCATTTTCCCTCCTTCGCTGATGGCGCTCATAGATGGTAGACTGCTATTATACTACTTATTGATTAGCCTTCTGTCACCACGAGTGGCGCGGGTTTCTTCGTACCTCAGCGGTTTAGCCCTTTCTAATAGGGCAGGTGCAGTGGTGGCGGATCTCTTTGCAGCTTCATGAAGTTCGGAGAAGGTCTGGAAGCGGAGGTTCTCCAAGAGGGCTCGGTAGACGGGAATCATTCCGTTGATGCAGAGTTCTACCAGCTGTTGTTCCGTGACATTCGGATCATGGCAGTCGAGAGCTTGAATTCTGAATCTCTTGACGTAGTCGTTTGGATGTTCGGTAGGTCTCTGGAACATTCTGCCGAGGTCTGATAGTGTTATCTGCTCAGACAAGAAGAAATATTTGCGGTAGAACGCGTTCACCATCTCGCCCCATGTGCCAATGCTGCTTGGAGCGAGGTTATTGTACCAGGTGTAGGCTCTCCTAGTGAGAGATTTTGAGAATTCTTTGAGTCTTAATACTTGATTGTATTCGTGTTCTCCCAATGATTCCAAAAATCGTGAGACGTGTTCACGTGCATTTCAAGTCCCGTCATACAAGGAAAACATGGGAGAAACATACCCTTCTGGGAGAGCAACCCTCTGCACTTCATACGGGTATGGTGGTCGGTGCTGGTGGATAGGTAGCGCAATCTCTCTTTCCCGATTTCGTAGTAGCCTATCCAGGTCGTCCGCCGTGACGTAGCGGGATGGTCGTCCTTCTCTTTGGCGAGATTCTTCTGGAATAGGAGGTGTTTCGTCATCTCGGGTGTGGATGACGGCTGAGTGGGCACCAGTAGCAGCAGCCTCAGGGGTTTCCTTGACAGGTGAATTCGACAGCTTCGAGGTTAGGGTTTTGAGACAAGCTAGGATCCCTAGTTGAGTGTCGAACATCTTGCCTTGACTTTCTGCGAGGTCGTCTTGGCGCCTGGCCAACTCATCCATGGTTAATGCTTCTGACACTCCCTTCCCCTTTTCAGCAGTAGCGTTGATCTTAACTGTGGAGGAAGGGTTCTTGCTAGAGGTGTTGGCTGGAGCAGCGTGTTAATACCAAAATATCGACGGCCACGTGTCACTTGCCTAAGACCGGGGCACAGTGAAAAATGAAGACGAAGTACCGAATCCATCCTCCACGCGCTTTACCCCATCACGAGGAGCGATGGGAACCGAAGGTTATGATGAACCTACTCTAGATAGGTCTGAGCATGGGGGACGCGTGTTGAAGCTGTCACCTCTCAAGCCTATACCACGGCAGAGGGATAGGGAGACGTGTCGATCACCAAATGGATACACCAACGGTGGTGAGTCATTAAAGGATAAGAACCAGCGCATCAAGAGCATCGAAGAAGTTGGGTAAGGAAGATAGATTCTGCAGAAGAGGTGTCGATTCAGGAGTGGGCAATCAAAACAGTGCAAGAAATCCAGTTGTTGACAAACGACATCAAATGAAGAAGGAACCAAGTGTAGTAAAAACCAATAACCGTCATAAACTACTATAAATACCCCACTCCCCTGAGAGAGTGTGGGTCGAGCAAATTTTAGAGGATACGCTGAGGAATACTCCCTATCCATTAGTCCACCAGAATATTGTAAGGAAGAATAGTATGAATATCAGTAGTAGCAATAGCTTTCCCCGAGGATGTAGGCACAAAATGTGCTGAACCTCGTTACATGGTTGTGTTATTTATCATTCTAGTATCGATCACTCTAAGGGATCTCATTTTATGGAGATTATCTAGTCATTCAGCATAAAACGACAATGAACTCATTGGGATTGCTATCTTGTCCGTAAATAGCATTGGGAATGAGAGCTGCTGAATGATTAAGGTTATTTAAGCCATCATAATACATGTATTGGATAAACTGCAGACTCCGATCGGTATCCTATATTATGTATCGATATAGTAAATGACGCCAATATAGTTTAGATACCTCCAGTGATATTTCTACCCCCGTGGTTATGTCCGAGGTGTTGCAAGACTAAGGCCATTGTTTAATCCTCATTATAGTTACTTTAATTATTAATTGGTTGATGTATGATATGGGAAAATTAGTATCAACACAACGGGAGTCATCGGGGTGACGGGAGTCGCCGGGACGGCATGTGTTGAAGGGGGAGCATCTTGAGTAACGAGAATGTTGGGCGTAGCGCCGGATGCAGGTTGATTGTTAGGTGTTGCACTGGAGGTTGCAGCACCGTCAGTTGAAGAGTTGGGGTTTTTGGTATCTGATCCTGACCTAAGTTCAACCATTTTTCTTGAGAGAGTCTTCTGGGACTGAGAGATTGATCTCCCACTGTGGTCGCCAACTGTTTTTGCCTGAAAAACAATGCACCGTCTCTGGGTACTTTCATAGTGCTCGAGATCAAAGTCGAACAAGACGAGCCTAAACCAAGTCAATGGCCGTTCAAGTCTTGCTTCGGTCACAGAGAGGATAGAGGTTGATCTAGGGAGGGAAACAACGAAGAAACTTGAGATCAGGTTGAGGATGTGTGTTTTTGGGTGTAAGAGTTCGGGATCTCCGTCGTAAAGTGTAATGGTTTGTTCTCCAATCAAACTTGTAACAGCGGAAATGAAATCAATTAAAGGAAATTGACAAGAAATTAAAAGACATAAACTTAAAGACGGAATTGAAATGCAGAAAATGTAATTGACTGAATGAAAAGGAAGGTAAGCTATGGCTAAAGCCAAAAGCAGGACAATCGAAAAATATCTGAATGGGTTTCTCAACAAACCCACGAGAAATAAATACTGACGCTAACCACCCACACACCAGATGTGACAGGACACGTGTCGCACAAATAGCGGTTGCGCCCACAACCTACTAACGAATACAATGCAAATGATAAATCCAACCCCTTAGAAACGATAAGGGTTAACCAAAAACACACTCACTCAAGTCAGGTACATGACAATACCTCCCCCTCAAAATTTTCCTTGTCCTCAAGGAATAAAATCTTTGAAATGAGCTTTAATGTGCAAGGTGTCCTCCCATGTGGCATTCTCAGGTGTAGAGTTAGTCCATTGCACCCAAAAGTTGTTCAACCTGCTGCCCATTTCTGTTAATCACTCTAGTATCCAGCACTGATGCAGGTTCCACCACAATCTGCCCTGTATGATCAACTAGGGGTAATGTTGGAGAAGGAATAACTGCATTGCCAATCTTCTTCTTCAATTGAGATACATGAAAAACAGGATGAATCCTAGCTGTGTCAGGAAGCTGCAGTTTATAGGCTACAGCTCCTATCTTCTGAATAACTGGGAAAGGTCCATAATATTTGGCTGATAACTTGAAGTTTTTCCTTAGGGAGACAGAAGCTTGCCTGTAGGGTTGTAGCTTCAAGTAGACCATATCTCCCACCTGAAATTCTCTGTCAGTTCTCTTTAAGTCAGCAAACCACTTCATTCTTTCTTGTGCTTTCTGCAAGTTTTCCTTCAATATGTCCAACATTGCATCCCTTTCTTGAATGTACTCCTCAACTGCTGCAACAGTAGATGTGGAATTGCAAGGAAAAGCCAAATGAGGTGGAGAATACCCATAAAGTGCTCTGAAAGGTGTCATCTTCAGGCTAGTGTGATAGTTGTTATTATACCACCATTCAGCCAGTGGCAACCATTTAACCCATTGCTTAGGTTTATGCCCAATGATACACCTCAAATAAGTTTCCAAACAAGAATTGACTCTCTCACTTTGACCATCAGTTTGAGGGTGATAAGCAGTACTGAGCTTCAATTCTGTTCCCAAAACTTTGAAGAGATCTTGCCAGAAAAAACTAGTGAAAACTCTGTCTCTGTCTGAAGTGATGGATGATGGTAACCCATGAAGTCTGAAAATGTGTCTGATGAATTCAGAGGCAACAGTTGCAGCTGTATAAGGATGATGCATACTGATAAAATGAGCATATTTTGTCAAACGATCCACTACCACCAACACAATAGATTTCTTGTCACTAATTGGTAAACCTTCAATGAAATCCATTGATATGTGTTGCCAAGGATGTGAAGGGACTGGTAATGGTTGAAGCAATCCAGCAGGGTGTGATAACTCTCCTTTATTTCTCTGACAGACATCACATTGAGCAACAAAGAGTGTGACATCTTTTTTCATGCCTGGCCAAAAAAAATAAGTCTTTGCCTTAACATATGATGCCTGAATACCAGAATGACCACCCAGAGCAGAAGAGTGAAGGGATTGCATAATGTGAGTTCTGATGTTGGCATTCTTTCCCACATATAGTCTGTTCTTGTATCTGAGAATACCTCCAGTAAAAGAAAAATGAGGAACAACAGCATCACATACAGAGAACTGAGCAATAAGTTGTTGTGCAGTAACATCATCAGTGTAACTGTCCAGAATATCCTGAATCCAAGAAGGACCAGAGACAGCAATCTGACTACATGATCCCTCAGCATGATCTCTTCTAGAAAGTGCATCAGCCACCTTGTTCTCTACTCCTTTCTTGTAGTTAATCTCATAATCAAAACCCAATAGTTTAATCAACCATTTCTGTTGAAGACCAGTGGTGATCTTTTGGTCCAAGAAGAATTTGATGCTTTGATGGTCAGTTCTGATGATGAAATGGTGACCTTGTAAGTAATTCCTCCATCTAGTGACTGACTGCACAATAGCCATAAGTTCTCTTTCATAAGTAGATAAACTTCTAGCCTTTGGACCTAAAGGCTTGCTGAAAAATGCAATTGCTCTATTTTGCTGCATTAAAACAGCCCCAATACCAGTACTTGAAGCATCGGTTTCAATGACAAATGGGAGGGAAAAATATGGCAAAGCCAGTACTGGTGTTGTTGTCATTGCTCTTTTGAGCTGCTGAAAAGCCTGAGTTGCAGTAGGGGACCATACAAATGCATTTTTCTTCAACAGATCAGTGAGAGGTTTACTGATCATACCATAGCCTTTAACAAATTTTCTATAATAACCAGTAAGACCCAAAAAACCTCTTAGCTCCTTAATAGTTTTAGGCACAGGCCAATTAACCATACACTCAATTTTAGCTGGATCAGCTACCACCCCTTGAGCTGTAATAATGTGGCCTAAATACTCTAATTCCTGTTGAGCAAAACAACATTTAGATAACTTGGCAAAAAGCTGATGTTGTTGCAGAAGCTTGAGAGTAGCTTCCAGATGAAGTAGATGAGCTTGTAAAGAAGCACTATAGACCAAAATGTCATCAAAGAATACCAACACAAATTTCCTCAATAATGGTTGAAAAACTTCATTCATTAAAGCTTGGAAAGTAGCAGGTGCATTAGTCAGACCAAAAGGCATCACCCTGAATTCATAGTGACCTTGATGAGTCCTGAATGCAGTTTTGGGAATGTCAGGAGCATGCACTCTAATTTGATGATAGCCTGATCTGAGATCCAGCTTTGAAAAATATTGAGCTCCATGCAACTCATCCAACAGCTCATCAATAATGGGAATTGGAAATTTGTCCTTAACTGTGATGTTGTTTAACCTTCTATAGTCAACACAAAATCTCCATGTATTGTCTTTTTTCTTGACTAATAGGATAGGAGAAGCAAAAGGACTATGGCTAGGTTGTATAATGCCAGAAGAAAGCATTTCAGAAACCAACTTCTCTATGACAGACTTTTGAACATATGGGCATTTATAAGGTCTCATATTTGGTGTTTCAGAGTTAGGTTTCAGAATAATTTTGTGGTCAAGGCTTCTTTGAGGTGGCAAACTGTTTGGCTCAGAAAAAACATCAGCATATTTATCTAATAACTGAGAAATGACAGGAGGAATAGGTTGAGGTTGTGCTGAAACAGACACAGAAAAAAGTTGGCCAACAATGCCATGTGTGTGCTTCCTAAAAAATTCCTTCACAGCAGTACTTGTTATAGATAAAAGAGAAGGGTTACTAGAAGCACCAGTGAGAGTAATAGGTTGGCCATCATAATGAAAAGAAATGAGCAGTTTAGAGAAATTGAGCATAATGTCACCTAATTTCCTTAGCCAGTCAGCACCCAGCACCATGTCACATCCACCAAGAGGCAATAATCTGAGATCTTCACAAAAAGTGTAGCCCTGCATAGTCCACCTCAATTGCCTACACAACCCAGTACTGATGGTCTTTTCTCCATTAGCAACAGTAACCAATAAATGCTGAGTAGGTTGTATAGTACACTGTAGAGAAGTAGCTAAATCTGTATCAATAAAGCTGTGAGTGCTACCAGTATCAATAAGTATAGAGATGGCTTTTTTCCTGAGAATCCCTGGTATTCTCAATGTTTCAGCTGACACAATACCAGTAAGAGCATGCAAAGATACTTCCATGTCAGATTCCACTGGAGAGTCCACATTTTCTGGAACAGTATCTTCAGGAATAAAAACTTCTTCATTATCCAAGAGTTCACCCATCACCATATAAATAGTCTTTTTCTTACATACATGCCCTCTAGTGAAAACCTCATCACAATGATAGCAAAGACCTTTTTCTCTTCTAAGGTTCATCTGTTCATGGCTAATTCCTTTAATAGGTAGTGATGATGTGTTAGGCTTTGGAGTGGTAGTAAAATTTCTTGAAGGAAAATTTGTTGTAGAATTGGTAGCAATTGGCTTTGGTGGAAACTGAGAAGAGAACTGAGGTCTAGAAGTAAGAAATGAATTAGTGAAAGATTTGGTAGGTGGTTTGCTCAACTTATTCTGAAGAGCTACAGTCTTTTGCATTCTGGCTAAAGAATAAGTGTGAAGTAGTGTAGTAGGATTGTGCATGAGAACTTGTGTCCGGATCTCATCTTTCAACCCACTAATAAAACTTTTAACAAAATAGTTTTCTGACAAGGAAGGATTGCTCATGAGCATAAAGGCTTTAAGGTATTCAAATTGTTCTAAATATTCCTCCACAGAATCAATTTGAGTTAGTTTATTAAAATTGCCTATAAAGTTATCCAAAGCAGGATTTTCAAATCTAGAGCAAATATTATCAGAAAAAAATTTCCAGGTCATAAGATCCTTACCCACACGAAAATGGTTAAACCATTGGTCAGCTTTGCCATCCAAGTGAATCGAAGCAAATGTCACTTTCTGATGCTCATCGATCTGACGGATCTGGAAATAACGTTCACACTTTTGTACCCAACTCCTTGGATTTTCACCACTAAACCTTGGAAATTCAACTTTCACTGTATTTTGAAGCGAGTTGTATTCTCTATTGGCTAGCATATAAGGTACGGAATTCATACCCGGAGTTTAAAAACCAGAATAAGAAGTAGAAGGAGAACCTGGTGTCTGCTGAGGAAAAAGTTTCTGAGCCTCACTGATTTGTTTTTGTAACGCTTTGGTACTGTTCAAAAGAGCTTCATCGAACTTGAGCTGGTGATTCTTCACCTTATCCTCAAGCTTATTAAGATTCTCTTTAACCGATGCATCAAAGACGTTGGAATACTTCTTCATGATACCCTCCATCATCTCAGTATTAGCTAATTTCCTCTGAGATTCTCTGTCCTCAGCTCCAAGAAGTAATTGATCCAATTTGTCATTCATCGAAGCTATTGTTGCTGAATTTTCCTCCAAAACCTTGATACGATCTTCCATTGATTTAGCACGATTTTCAAATTCTTTCTCTGCATTTTTAGCTGCTCCTGCTCCTCCCATGGATGTAGCTGAATCTGATAACAATTGTAATGGTTTGTTCTCTAATCAAACTTGTAACAGCGGAAATGAAATCAATTAAAGGAATTTGACAAGAAATTAAAAGACATAAACTTAAAGACGGAATTGAAATGCAGAAAATGTAATTGACTGAATGAAAAGGAAGGTAAGCTATGGCTAAAGCCAAAAGCAGGACAATCAAAAAATATCTGAATGGGTTTCTCAACAAACCCACGAGAAATAAATACTGACGCTAACCACCCACACACCAGATGCAACAGGACATGTGTCGCACAAATAGCGGTTGCGCCCACAACCTACTAACGAATACAATGCAAATGATAAAGCCAACCCCTTAGAAACGATAAGGGTTGACCAAAAACACACTCACTCAAGTCAGGTACATGACATAAAGCTGACTGGAGATCTCCAAGGCTAGAAGCGTGTTGTATTGCTCAGGTATTTTTACTCAGAGAATGTTTCTGAAAATGCTCTAGAAATATGTTCTGCCTTAGAAGATAGAGGAAGCCTCTATTTATAGTGTTGAACTCACCCTGATCTCTCGACAGAGAAGGTGGAAGTCGTGGAAGAGTGGAGGACTGAGTTGTGTTCTGTAAATGTTAGAGTCGTGTAGAACATGTCCACTCAGCACCACCTTCTCGTAACTGTCCATCATCTCTATCAGTTTCTTTCTAACTGTCGTAGACCGCCAGACCAATACCCCTAAAGTTATCCCCCCGTGTGATGTTTTGTCTCTCGAGTGGTATGCAGATATTGCATGGTTGTGTTGAGTTTGAACAGCGTCATGTGGCTATGAATTTGTGGCCAACGTGAGTGTGGCGCCTTAGAGACACGCATAGTGGACGTATAGCAGTAGCTTTGGCCAAGGCTAGGGACTCATTGCGCCATGGATATGGCACCATCGTGTAGCAACAACGACCTTGGCCTTGGGCCAAGGTCGGATCTCATGGCGCCACAACATTTGCACTACGGCCTTGGCCACTGGCCAAGGCCAGTTCTGATATGGCGCCATAGTTCATGGCGCCATGGTCTGGGAAGACCACGGCCTTGGCCATTGGCCAAGGCCAGCTTTGTTGTGGCGCCATAGTTCATGGCGCCTTGGTCTGGGAAGACCACGGCCTTGGCCATTGGCCAAGGCTAGCTTTGTTGTGGCGCCATGGTTTATGGTGCCATGCCTAGGGGCTGAGGCCTTGGTGTCTGACCAAGGATAATCTTTTCGTATTCAGGATATGCCACTTCGGCTATGGCATATTTGTGCACTTGCGCTATGGCGTATTTGTGCACTTGCGCTATGTCGTATTCGTGCGCTTGCGCTATATCGTGTTGTAAGTTATGGCATGCTTATCCATGGTATATCAGACCATTCTGTGTTTAGAGTGTGGTCTGCCTACGTGTGTTTAGGCTGTTGTATGCTTCTCAGAGAACTCTGGGCAGGCCTGGAGTTGCGGTACTTCTGAGGTTTACATTGAGACTCGGATGTCGAGTCATACAATTAAGAGGAAATCCGTGAGGATGCGTCTCTGTTAACTCTCCACCACATACCATTGAGCAATTTAGTTCTGATATCGAGGTATTCGAGGCGATGTCGACATGAAGTAAATTGATGGGTTTACATGTTGGTGAGGTTATCGGTACTGGACCATGATATTATCCTCTCCACCGGGAGTTATAAGAGAGAACTCATATTGAGTATATTCAGATCGTAGAATAGGTTGCATTTTGAGCTATAGAGATGCGCCTGAGTAGGAAATTGCCTTTAGGTAAGGCATAATCAGAGAGTCGTTTTACATTTTTGTCCCTCTTCTATTTTTCACCATCTACAGGCGGTCTACGACAGTTAGAAAGAAACTGATAGGGATGATGGACAGTTACGAGAAGGTGGTGCTGAGTGGACATGTTCTACATGACTCTAGCAGTTACAAAGCACAACTCATGTCCTCCACTTCTCCACTCTTCCACGACTTCGACCTTCTTTGTCGAGAGATCAGGGTGAGTTCAACACTATAAATAGAGGCTTCCTCTATCTTCCAACGCAGAACATCTTTCTGGAGCATTCATAAACATTATCAGAGCCAAAACACCTGAGCAATATAACACGCTTCTAGCCTTGGAGATTTCCAGTCAACCTTACGACGGTGATCCTGAACTCTTACACCCAAAAACACACATCCTCAACCTGATCTCAAGTTTCTTCGTTGTTTCCCTCCCTAGATCAACCTCTATCTTCTCTGTGACCGAAGCAAGACTTGAACGACCATTGACTTGGTTTAGGCTTGTCTTGTTCGACTTTGATCTCGAGCACTACGAAAGTACCCAGAGACGGTGCATTGTTTTTCACGATCGACAGCCTCACTGGGAGAAGAAGCATGGATGCCAGAATCAATCGGCTCATCCACCTCAGCCCCCGCGGTCACAGCTGGAGACTCTGCAACGTCGCCGTTCTCCTTCCGCACAAAGTCCGTGCACAATGCACGGAAAGTTCAGGCAACTAATATAAAAGAGACGGGCGTAACAAGGAACTCTAACAAGACGCGAACAACTCACATGAGATGGAAAGGGACACGAGCCCATCACTGGGGAAGGATCAATACGCGACCCTTAGGTAACTCCATCCTGCTACTCTTAATCCTTTTCTTAGGTTGGACGACCGGAGGAGGCGCCATCTATTACCAAGAAAAAGAATCCCTGTTAATAAAGGCGAGCGATTAAAAAGCGTATATGTGAGCATTCAAAAAGGGGTTTACCTGGGGTGTCACAGTGAAGGTGGGCCTGTCATCTGTGTTCACCTTTTTCACGAAGTTGCCCAAAGCTAACAAGGTGTAATCCCAGAATTTGTTGAATTCGGGAGTGACCCTCATCAGTCTACCAGCAACCAAGAAGATGACCTTCCTCCCAGGATCCTGAGTAGGGTCTAAGTATTCACGTAAGTCGTCCTAAGAAGGAGGGAGGGAATGGTCTAATGGCACATCTTGATCGAATCCCATGAACCGCGCTGCTCTGTCAATGTTGTACGCCTGCTTCACCAACTCGCCCTGATAAAAGCCAAGGATAAAACCCGAGACGCTACTACACATGAACACCTGCTGCCCTTCATCCTCGATGCTAGTAACACCGCAAGATCCGGAACGCAAGGCCACTTCCTCAGTCAAACGACGAAATACGACCCGTAGAAGAACTAGACATGTTCCTAGCTAAAGCACTCAGATGCGCGTACTGGGACCCAAGAAACAAGCTACCAATCGATAAAGGCATACCCCGAGCCAGACGAACAGCGTATGGGACGACAAGAGGCTTCAGCGTCCCAACGGGATCATCCTCAAATATATCCCGCGACAACCATAGTGTGAGGAATGCTGTTATAATCTTGGTGTTACTGAGAGCATCACTCCTACCTCCATACGAATACCAGTAATAGATCCACCTGGTATAATTCTCATCAGCCGAGGCATTAGGTAAATGAAGATCTCTAATCTTTGCATTTATTTCATCAACTACGACATCGCAAGGGAACCCCGGATAATTCCTTGGAAGTTTCCCGGGTATCGGAAGGTGATACAAAGCTGATACTGCCTCCAAAGAAATAGTGAGTTCCCCGAAGCCCATGGCAGAAGTATTTGTAAACTCACACCAACGAGAAGCAAAAGCGACAACACCGTCAACGTCTACATGCACCTTCAGCTTGCCTGACGCCCTCACCGCGTGGGCGATCCCAACTTCTTCTAAAATATTATACACCTTCTCGTCATTCAACAAGGAATCCAACCAAGGGACCCACTGAGCCAGGGGAGCCCTCGGAGCACGAAAGCCAATGGAAGAAGCCTCATATTCACCTTGTTGCAAAGAGAACTGATAAGCTCACCAGGCACAACAACCGACGACGGA
>JAJJMA010291477.1:0-14173 GCA_023529015.1 Papaver nudicaule | reverse complement strand
TTATTGTAACTATATATTAGAGATTTGAACCTTTATCTTGTTACTGTTAATATATATCAAAGCATAGTTTTTAAATTCAATGAAGAAAAAAATCAGAATATACATATATTAAAACCTCGGTTAGGGTTTTGGTAAGAATTAAATCTTAAACCTTGAAAGATATTAAAGGCCGATGTAAAAAACTTTTATATTGAAACATAAATTAAGATTTATAGGGAAGGGAAACATAGCTTAATAACAATTTAATTAGATTGATTAAGAGTACTATAAAGATTTTGGGTTATCATCAAGATCTATGGAAAAATTACAACCGGGGAAAAAAGAAGATGATGAAGTTAAGTTTTGTTCACCCATTGAAAAAAGGTTAATAAAAATTTGAAAGGATCGTATTTAGTCTGGGTTGTATTTAGTCACTCCCTTATCAAATAATGTTCCTGGATTGAGATTGGTTTTTGTTTAAGCAGTATGCCCTTATATACATGTGCACAAAAATTACCGGATAAGTCGATAGTCTAATGACACGTGAGATTCGGGTGGGTCAACTCAGTGATTTCTGCTCAAAAATTACCGGATAAGCAGAACTAAGTATCTGCTGAAAGAGCTAAACACTACCTTCTTAGCATTAATTCCCAAAATAGATGTTCCTTTATCACCTTCAGACTTTCGCCCAATAAGTCTGTGCAACACTACCTATAAGATTATTTCAAAAATTTTAGCAAATAGGATAAGACCTGCTCTTTCAACAATAATATCTCCTTTCCAGTCAGCTTTTATGAAAAATAGAAGAATATCAGATAATATAGTAATGACGCAAGAATTAATCCATACTATGAACAAACACAAGAAAACTAAGAAAATAATAGGGCTCATGGGGCTTAAGCTCGATATGAGCAAGGCATTTGATAGGGTTAATTGGTCTTACATAATAGCAATAATGAAGAAACTTGGTTTCTCAGAGGACCTATGTGCCCTAATATACCAGTGTATTAGCACTCCTTCAATTGCTGTTCTATGCAACGGGGTTCCGGGAGAGTTCTTTAGCCCCTCAAGAGGGATAAGGCAGGGTGACCCTCTATCCCCTTATCTTTTTTTGATTTGTATGGAAGGTCTAACTAGACTATTAAGAAAAGGTGAAAACCTAGGTCTCATTCATGGAATCAAAGTGGCTAGGGGAAGTCTTCCCATTTCACATCTGCTATTTGCAGATGATTGTATCATTTTTTCCCATGCTAGTCTAGCTGAAGCAAGAAACTTGCTTGATATTCTAAATGAATTATGTACTGCTTCAGGTCAGCTTATAAATTACCAAAAATCCGGGATTTTCTTTAGTAAAGATTTTCCCAATAGATTTGGGAAAATGATAATAAATATTTTTAAGGTTAGTAAAATAAAAATAACTGAATCATATTTAGGAACACCTATGTTCACTTCTGAATCAAAAATGAAATGTTTTGACTCAATGGTAAAGAAGTTCAAAAGCAGATTACAAAATTGGAAGGGTCGGAAATTGTCCTCTGATGCTAGAACAGTGGCAGTTAAACACACGTTGGAATCAGTTCCCATCTACCAAATGGGCTGTTTCCAGCTGCCTACGAAAATTACCAACCAACTCATTTCCCTACTCAGAAAATTCTGGTGGGGAAAGAAGGAAGGTAACCACCACTTATTTCTCAAAGCTTGGGAAAAATTGTGCACTCCAAAAAACATGGGAGGGCTAGGATTTAGAGATCTTTCTACTAATAATAAAGCTCAATTAGGCAGGTTGGCATGGAATCTGGTTTCAAGTCCAGATTCTCTTTGGGCTAGGATGTTGAAAGAAAAATATTTTAGGAATTGCAGTCACCCATTAGATAGTAGAGTTAACAAAACTGGGTCTTGGATATGGCAGTGTATCCAAAAAGGCCTAAGCTATATCAAACCTCACTGTATATGGGAAATAGGGTCAGGTAACTTAGTAAATATCTGGAATGATGCTTGGATTCCAGGAATAAGTACTCTGCCTGAACCTTCAACTGGAGATTTCCCTCAGAAGGTTAGTGAACTTATCAACCAGCAGTCTGGGGAATGGAACTCAGAAGTGATTAGAAATACCTTTCATAGAGATATAGCTGAAACTATTTGTAGCATTCCTAGGAATGGCCTTATCAGAGATTCAGTGAGGTGGAAACTTCAAAAAGATGGAATATTTACAACCAAATCCTTATATGAAGCTTTAAGTAATTTTACCGTGATTACTAATTCTCCCTTTGATAAGATTTGGGAGATCAAAACTGCACCAAGAACTAATATATTTGTCTACAAATGCTTTCAAAGAATGGTATCTTGTGCTGCAGTTCTCGCAAGATTCATGGAGGTAGATAATGTTTGTCCTCTTTGCAAAGCTTATGGAGAAACCTTAGAACATCTGTTTTTTGAGTGCCCTTTTGGCAGAGCGGTCTGGTTTAGTACAGGACATAGCCCTTTTCCTCCAGGAACTCATTTCCCAACCATTAAGGAATGGATAATTGGATGGAGTATGGACCCTCAGGGATGGGATAATTCTATAGGCTCATGGAGTAGCTTCTGTGCGGCAATTATCTGGCACATCTGGAAAGCTAGATGTGATAAATATTATAATGGAAACAACCAATGCCCCTTAATTACTAAGAATAGAGCGGTTCAGTTCTGGAAAGACAATAATCAGGTCAAGCCCAGGGCTAATAATCACCAAAGACAAGCTGTAGCAGACAATATTAATGAACAGTGGAAAGCTCCTCCCGGTGGACAGATAAAAATCAATCTGGCAACCCATTGGTGTGCAAGGAATAACATGTTTTGTTTTGCTTTAATCTTACGAAATGATTGTGGATGGTGCAGGCAAGTTCGGGTGCAGGGCATCAGAGTCCAAAGTAGAGAACAAGGAGAGATCCGGGCAGTCATTGTTGCTATCAAATGGGGAGAAGAACTGGAAGAACATAATGTATGGATAGAAAGCAACCTAAAGACAACTTATAGCCTTCTCACTGGAAACTCAAGCAGAATGCAATGGCAGGCCACATCTCTATGGGAAAACACTGGAAAAAGTCTTTTATTTTCTCTAGCTAATCAAAAAACTTTTAAGTCTAGTCTTGTAAGAAAGGAAACTAACAAAGTGGCAAATGCTTTGATTCAAAAACTCAAAGCAAATGCTCCTTTTGTTCTAGCTCAATATCCTCCATGCTTTATCTTTGATGCTATCACTCATGATGCATCATACTGTCTAAATTATGGAGAGGAACCATATGTATCTTTATCTTTCTAGTAATTTAAGAGTTTTCTTATAAAAAAAAAAAAAAAAAATTCGGGTGGAACAGTAGTCACGTGGGGAGCCAGACCCAAGAAAAAGAGCCAAAATTTCCTGTCTCTCGAATCTCCCCCATAGCTATAGTTTGACTCAGATTTCATTTAGCGACAGTGAGTAGCATTTGCCAAAACTGGAATACACTGAAGAAGTTAACCAGCCATGTTTAGGAGTTACAGTGAGACCTTGAAGTAAAAGATTTTGCCATTTACATTTGCATAATCTCATGTGCTAGCACCAAAGTGAGTTGTATAGCAAGAATCTTTAAAATTTACCATGTCTAATCAACTTTTCAGTGATCACCAAACTGATCCTTAAACCCAATACATGTCACTTTTACTTTTGTCAAACAAGAAGCGAAAGGCCCATAGACAGTTCTGGTTTGATCATGGGGGTGGGGGTAGGAAATGCTATTCATCTCAGTCCACGCAAGTAAATTCTAAACCTCCCATTCAGCAGCAAGACTTCAAAAGAAGAAAAGAAAACCCTAAATGCATATTAAATTCACTCACTCCTAGTCCCACACTCTCTGCACAAGATAGCTAGCCACTTATAGCTAGAGTTAGAAGCTTCCCCACTCCCCACCACCACCACCACCACCACCATCCATCATATCTGCAAAATTTAATAACTTCCACTAAGTTTTCCCCACTCATTCACCCTCAAATGCTTCTTTTCTAGCTAGGCAAATAGAGAGATTGATAATACTTCTAAGCTAGAAAATCAAGAAATGTCAATGAATAGAGTATCAAGTATATCCGATCTGATTCACAGGGTTGCAACATCTTGTTTACAGAACCCACTTGCTGTTACTGATCATCATCATCACCAAAGTCTTGAATCCTCACAGAACTCATCATCTAATCCAACAGAATATGAAGAAATAGAAAGTGAAGAAGAAGAAGAGGAAGAAAATGGGTCTGGGGGTTTGAGAGAAGAGAACCAGAGGAAGAAGAAAATAAATGGGTTGGAGAAAGATAGTAGAGAAATAGAAGAACTAATGACTGAAGTGTTTGAGTCAATATCTGTTATGAAGAAAGCTTATGTTAAATTACAACAAGCACATTCACCATGGGATCAAGAGAAGATTAGTGTAGCCGATATAGCAGTAGTATCTGAGCTTAGAAAACTAGGGGTGTTGAAAGAAAGATTTAGAAGGAGAAACAGAAGCAATGGAGGAGGAGAAGAGAATGGAAGAAGAGGTTTTGTACCTTTAAGAGAAATTGTTGCTCCTTATGAAGCAGCCATGGAAGAATTGAAGAAACAAGTTAAAACCAAAGATACTGAAATTGAGAATCTTGAACAAAAACTTCAGAATGCAATTACTACTATCAATAGTAGTACTAATGGCCGCAGTAGTACTGGGAAGAGAGGAAAGTTCCTTTCTAGGAGAAGAGTTAGCAGTTGCAGCCTTGGTCATGGTAAATACCTCTCTCAATCTCTCTTTTGAATGTTTTATAATTTCGATTCGGCAAACGAAAAGGTGGCGCGTCCCGAACAGGAGAGGTTGTACCCCTTGTTTTAGGCAGTGCTGATTGAAATCTGGGTTGGAATTGAGTACAATTAGCATGTTTTATTGCCTAATGTGATTTTGTTTTGTGATTGCAGTTGCAGGGGTTGCACCGGCAGCGGAGCAATTCGAATCAACAACAAGTCAAATGAAAGAAGTTTCAAAATCCTTTACAGCACTGCTTCTATCACTCATGCGTTCAGCTGGATGGGATATCAATGCAGCTGTAAGATCAATTGAATCCGCTACTGCAACCACCGCCGTCAAGGAAGGCGACAACATGGCTTCTGTGAATGGTCCTCAACATGCCAAATACGCGCTAGAATCATACATTAGTCAGAAGATGTTTCATGGGTTTGATCACGAAACTTTTTACATTGACGGGAGCTTATCGTCTTTGTTGAACCCAGACCAATTTCGGAAAGATTGTTTTACTCAATTTCAAGATATGAAATCCATGGAACCAACAGAACTGTTGGGTATATTACCAACTTGTAATTTTGGTAAGTTTTGCACCAGGAAATTTCTTTCGATTGTTCATCCGAAAATGGAAGAATCGTTGTTCGGAAATTTGGAACATCATGAAATGGTTTCGGCTGGAAATCATCCAAGGAGTCAGTTTTACGGCGAGTTCTTGAAATTAGCTAAGTCTGTTTGGTTACTTCATTTACTTGCATTTTCACTCGATCCTTCACCATGCCATTTCCAAGCGTCCAAAGGAGCTGAATTTCGGAAAGAATATATGGAGAGTGTTGTTAGATTTTCGAGTGGAAGAATGCCTCTAGCTCTGACTGTTGCGTTTCCAGTTAGTCCAGGGTTTAAACTCGGTAATGGTTCTGTAATCAAAGCTAGGGTTTATCTTGTATCTAGAACATGATCAAAATCGTCTTTGTGATGCATATTTTCAATGAAGCTAGGATTTTAGAGTGTACTTCCATTTGCTTGGTGCTACCAATGAAATGAAATGCCTTTGGAATGAATCTATTCTCCTGTTCATGGTTTGCATTGATTAGCATTTGGTTAAGACTTTTATTCGCTGAACTGTGGAAATGTAGGTAAGTGGTGTGTTAGTTTTCAAGTCTATATCATATTTATACTTGACAGTCCAAAACTTGAATGATATTTGGGACCATGTTGACGATGGTAGAGGATCATAATGCTGATATGGCTCAAATTTCAATACGAGTTCTTGTAGCGCTATAGTTTGGTGTCATAGTCCAACATCTGTGAAAGGTGGGGAAGTTTTGAATAGCATTTACGAGTTCGGGTCATGCTCCCTCTGCATATTTCACACTCCACGTAATGACATGGGACTAAGAGCAAGCACTATGGTGCCATAAGCCATCCCTAAATTGTGAGGATATAGGGACAACAGATTTGGTGTAAAAAGGCAACTACTGTGGAGAAAAAAAAATTCTCTACTTTTGGATGGAAACTGGGTTTCCGCACACAATATATTAATAGGATTTATTGTAATAAAGTGGGTTTTGGTGGGACCAAAACTATCTTTTTACGGAAACTCTGTTTCCGCACCCTCTTTTTTTACGGAAACTCGGTTTCCGCCTCGCATCTGTATCTCTATTGCCTGCTACGGATTGGTAACGCCAACTAGAAAAATCCATCTCTATCTTTATAATATAGAGAATTTTTAGACCATAGTAGTTGCTCTTCTCCATTTCTCCAAGACATCTCTATAAAACATGATGAACCATAGTGCTTGCTCTAAGGCCCCTTCCTATGGGACACCAAAAACCCAAATTAAGGGTGTTTTCGCTGGCTATGGACCTAGCAAACAGGTGTTTAGATGTTGCAAAGTTGCAAATTTGCAACTTTGCAACGTCAGATGGAAATAGTATCGTCGATGGAAATTCCATCGACAGATACAAAAAGTGTCGATGGAATTTCTGTCGAGGTCGATAGAATTTCTATCGACGATGGAATTTCCATCGATATAGATGTACGGCTCAGATTTGACAAAGCCTATATATACCCTCATTTGTAAGCTTATCAACACACACCCTTGCAACATTTGTAGTAGTTTTCTAATATCTACCACAATTGCGCACTCCGCTATCTATTTGTTTGCATCGGACACACCCTCCGCTGTGCACAGCTTCTATATGGCACGCGGCAAAGCAAAAAACAAGGGGAAACAAGTTGCTACTCAATCTACTCAATATGATCCTGAAGTGTACGATGAGGATAGTCAAGAAATGGGAGAAGGAAAGACTGGCAGGGGAAGCCGCGGGCAATCTTTTACCGTATCTGAGGACATGATCATATGTTCTAACTATGTCAGTTTTACTGAAAATCCGATTACCGGTGTTCATCAAGATAGGGCAACACTCTGGGGGAGCATCTATGACCAGTTCGAGCAGGAGACAATGAATGTCACTTGTCGTACGGAAGTTTCTTTGTGCAACCACTTCGTGACCATCAATGCACAGGTGCAACTGTTTGTTGCCGCCATTGTGCAGGCTGAACGTCGAAGACAAAGTGGGGAGGGTGATACGGACGTCGAACGGAGGTGTCGCGAGGCCTGGAAGAGAGAGCACGGGAAACCATTTGCCTACGAGGAGTGTTACCACATCTTGAAAGTGTTGCCTAAGTACGACCCAAAGATGCTTCTCCAGATGAAGTCGGTTCCTAAAGCTTCACCATATAATCAAGGTTCGCCTCACTCACAGGATTCTCCATCCTCGCCCTTTTCGTCCCAATTTCCCTCACAGATGGGGTCACAAGGTGCAGGAGGAAGTGGTGGCAGTGGTGGCAGTGGAGGCAGTGGTGGCAGTGGTGGAGGGATCACGGTTGAGAAGGCGTCTGCAAATGCCTTGAAGTTCCAGCTGTTGTGTGGTAGGAACCAGGCTAAGAAGCTACGACAAGCAAAGGCTGATGCTGCTGTTGAGGGGAAAGGCTTCAACATGGATACCTACACTGCTCACCTGAAGGAAACTTCCAAGGAACGATCGGCTGAACGCAGGGTTCTGAACGGTGAACTAAAAAAAAGTCGCCTCTCACAAGAGAAGTATGTGCATAACCATGATAAGCATAAAATCATGAATGCCAATACCTCTAACATGAATGATGAACAACTGTACATCTGGAAGATGGACTTCGAGCGGATCAAACGGCAGATGGAGAGAGAATGGCTTGCCGCTCTTGAGTCTGACGTTCAAGGAGCAGCTCCTATCCCATCCGTCAATGCCGATAATGCATCTGACGTTGAAGCGGAGGAGGTCAGTCCTTGGGCAGACGAGTAGCATCTCCATCATCATTATCATCCATGGGGAGTGGGGGGTCGCATCGGTAAGGGTTCAGCATCATCATCATCAGTGGCAGCATGTGTGTATCATCATCATCATCAGTGGCGGCAATGTGTGTATCATCATCATCATCATCATCAATGGCAGCAATGTATATCATCATCATCATCATCTCATCATCATCAGTATCATCATCATCAGTGGCAGCATGTGTGTATCATCATCATCATCAGTGGCGGCAATGTGTGTATCATCATCATCATCATCAATGGCAGCAATGTGTGTATCATCATCATCATCATCAATGGCAGCAATGTGTATCATCATCATCATCATCTCATCATCATCAGTAGCATCAGCAGTTTGCCGATTTTCAACAACAATGGCAATTGCGTTACCATCATCGGATGGTCTTTTGCAAAAGGGCTTGGCACACCCTTTTTACTAATTATATCGGGAGTTTTTTTTTTTTTTATGTTGCAAAAGGGCTTGGCAAACCCTTTTTACTAATTATATCGGAACGACACGGCTCTATATTGGGTCTATATTTTGTAGAGGGCATGGCACACCCTCTTTAATGTAATTATTGTCTTTAATTTTAATGAAAATCTCTAGTTATATAAAAGTTAATCTTCATTAATACTAACGAAACAAAATTTACAGAAAAAAAAAACAAAGCAAAAATTACAGAAAAAAAAAAAACACTTAATCATCATGTTCATCATCCTCTTAACTAAGAAAAACAATTATTAATCCCCATCATCATCCTCATCATCATCCTCATCATCATCATCTTCATCCAATCCATCTTCAAAGGCAGCTGATGTTTCCCAACGAGGAGCACGAACTTCTTCATCTTCATCTTCTTCATCTCCACCATGTCCTGCAGCTCTTCGTCCTTCTTCTGCCCAAAGATGAGCACAAAGATCACTCCTTAATCTTTCGTACAAATTTGGGTTACGAATGTGATTCGTCATCCGCGCATAGTCCCTTGCACCTACTCCCCGTTGTGGCACAACATCCTCCCTCAAGTCCTCGTTTGGATAGTTGGTCCAGGTAGCATTACGACGAGTTTCTTGGATTACCATGTTATGCAGAATTATGCAAGTGAGCATAGTCTTATGCATTTCACGGGGACTTAAACCACGGAAAGGTCCACAAACGATAGCAAATTTCTTCTTCAGAATTCCAAAAGCCCGCTCAACATCCTTCCTGAAGGCCATCTGCATTCTGTTGAAATGCCTCATTGCCTTACCCGTATTTCCTGTAGGCACTCCCCTAAACGCTTCAACCAGTATTGACCACTTAGGATATATTCCATCCGCTAGATAATACCCATTACTGTACTGATGTCCATTGATATTGAAATTAACAGGGGGGACTCGGCCTTTCTTAAGGTCTTCGAAAAGAGGCGATTTGTGCAACACATTAATGTCATTTTGCGAACCAGGAAGACCAAAAAAAGCATGCCATATCCAACAATCTTCAGTAGCCGCAGCTTCTAAAATGACAGTTGGCTTAGGGTAATGACCCTTGTATTGTCCAGCCCACATTGTTGGACACCCATGCCACACCCAGTGCATGCAGTCGAGACTACCGAGCATTCCAGGGAAACCCCTCTTTGTATTCACTTTCAATATCTCTTTAATATCTGTCTGGTTGGGCTTGCGCAAAAACTCTGAACCGAAATGATCAATGATAATTTCGCAAAACAACGAGAGATAGTTGAAGGCAGTTGTTTTGCCCATTCGGATGTACTCATCAAGGGAATCTGCCGGACAACCGTAACCAATAATCCTCAAGGCCGCCGTTACCTTTTGCTCCGGACTATGACCTCTAACACCACGACAATCAAACTGATAATCAAATCGAGGTTCAACTCTTACAAGCTCCGAAATAATAAATTTCGTCAAGTGTCGGGGCATGCGGAAGCGACGCTGAAAATCTTGGTCGGAATACACACAGTCTTCATTGAAATAATCATGCATCAGTTTCTCATGGTAGAATTCCCGATCACGGTAAGTGTATCGCCTACACTGCACCGCTTTTGGCTCAGGTTCTGAGGGTATTGTGCCAGTATAGACCTCCAACAAAGTGTCGAACTGCGCTCTTTCTTCATCAGAGTCAGAATCAATTTCCTGCAGCATTTGAAGAATTCTTTTTTGATAAGAATCAAAATCATTCATTCTTCTTTGCATCTCTTCATCAGAAGAGTCCGAAGAATCATGTTCATACTCCATTGAGTTAGAAAAAAAATTAGACTCAGAAATTGTTGATTGCAGAGGAGTAGAATTGTGTTTGATGTGACAAATGTGATGAAGAATGTGAAGAACAAAACGTTTTGGGGTGCATTAAATAGGCGTTTCGAATTGAACCGTTGGATTGGAGCGACATCTGGTCGATGGAAAAAGAATCGACGATGAAAATTCCATCGACATCGATGGAAATAGTATCGACATCGATGGAAATTCCATCGACGATGCTTTTTCCATCTGTCGATGGAATTTCCATCGATACCCACTGCCCCATTTCAGCTTTGCTAGTCCACCTAGGATTGCAAAGAGTAAGTTTTGAGAGGTTCCATTGGAACCGGCCTAAGTAAACCTACCTATGAAAGCTGATTTAGGGGCTTCAAAAAAATTAAAGCCCCTCAATAATTGGTCTCCCAATAGCATTTTTGCTCTCCCCCTATGTAAATATATTTTTCATACCAAATTTACCCTTTATATTTAGTGTTTAATTAGTTAACACATGATTAACTTAACTTAACTTAATTTAAATTGATAATCAAAATAATTAAGTCATGGTGTTAAATCAAAATAATAGATGCAAGACGTAAGTCCACCTTTGTGGCCGTAACTTACTTACGGATGATTGCGATACTTTTTTTAACAGCCCTAAGTTCATCGTAAATAAAAAAAAATTATGTCGCAAGGTTAGTGGTCGTAAGTACAAATTAGGAGTCGTAAGTTTAGTTACGGCTACATACATATTTGGATTAGTAGCCGTAAGTGGTTAATCCCAGACTCAATTGGTGGAATCATCTGTACAGCCCACTTTCTCAGATTACTACTACCTCTTCAAGGAATCCTATTGCAATCCCAGACTCAATTGGTGGTCGTAGCAGACGAAATCAATTCTCTATGTTTGCTCGTTATGCCCAAACTCAGGATTTTTCTTCTCGTTTCCAAGGTAGTCAATTTCTCTTACTTCAATTCCAAAAGATTTGATCTTTCTTTATCTACTGTATCTACTACACTCAACTGATTGACAAAATGGGTTCTTACTTCAATTACTATGTACAGATGGTGTTGAAAAGTTGCCAAAATTGGTGGAAGATATAGTTCAGACATCACTAAACACAGGTCCAAGAGGTCCGGTCCGGTTAGCTCAAGGTATTCAAGTTGTTCTTGGTGTCGGTGCTGAATGGCTTTCTGATGTCTCCAAGGTATATAATCACAATTCACAACTAAGTAAACTACCCTTTTATCTTGTTTTTTCGTTTTCATCAAAGAAATTTCAACATTTTTTTCGGGGTTTTTGATTGTAGACAGTTAACACTTCAACACCAACAAAAAGATTACCAACACAATTTTAACTTTGATTGCTTTCTCCTGTTTATCTCCGCAAACAATTATTAGTTTATTTACGGCTCCTAATTTGTACGTACGACCACTAACCTTACGACACATTTTTTTTTTAATTTACGATGAACTTACGACTGCTAAGCAAAGTATCGGTATTAGCCGTAAGTAAGCTATGGCCTCTAATGTGGACTTACGTCTTGGATCTGAAGCTTTAATGGCTTCCTTAACTTACGGCTAGAAGCTCTTTATATTGCAGCCGTAAGTTCTTTTGGTTCACGAATTTTAATTTTCATGGAGTGAATCTGACCTAGTTTTTAATACAAACGATTGGTTTTAGATGCTTACCTTAGGTGCTCCATTGTTCCACCATTGTTGGTTACATCCATGATAAAAAAAAAAAAAAAAACGGAAAATCAAAAAATCAAAAATGTTGGAGAAAGGGGGAGTTTTTTTTTTGAATTAAAGAAAGAAGAGAAATATTTTGATGTTTTGATTTTTAAAGTTTGATTTTTTATTTTTTTTTGGTGGAATATTAAGTATTTTTCCACCACCACCACCACCGTCTTCATCCACCACCACCACCACCGTCTTCATCATCTTCAAGTTTCATCCTAGTTTATAAGAAAAAAACCCAGAATCGTCAAGGTTTTCAAGGCTTCCTTGACGATTTTTGGTCACAGTTTTTAGCAACGCTTATAACCGTTGCAAAAAATATTAGTGACAGTTTTGGGCGACATGAGAGAAATGGAGAGGAAACATGATGAGAATGTTAACTCTTTCTAGAGATATATAAGAAGAATAAATGATTCGTGGTGGTGGAGAAGTAAAAAGAAAGATGGCGAATTTTTTTATGTACATGTGTCATCTACAGAAGCAGCTAGCCACAAAACCTATCTTTGAGAGCTAGTCAAATAGCATGGTTGTATATATAGAAAGTCCATGGAGCATTGATGGTTTTATGGTGTTTTTTCATGATTATTTTCCACAATTTATCAAGAATTAGATTGGGATCATCCCTTTGAATCCAATTCAATATTTGCTACCAGAGTTTATGAAAACTTCTATCATCAAACAAATGGGGAAGAACATGGGTGAGGTTATTGTTGTTGAATCTTCTTATGGGTTGTTTGCTCCTGCTGATTCATTTAAAGTGTGTATTAATGCCAACTTAAAGAACCCACTTGGAAGAGGAGTCATGGTTGTTGTAGCAACTAATTTTCCTATAACATACTGTTAAGTTAATGGGAGTAGATATGGCTTAGTTCTATCATTATACCCTTCGCGCACAACTCATGTTCTGTGATGCATAGTAACAGAAGACTAATTGCAAAATATATCGAATGCTGAAAGTAAACAAAGAATACTAAGATACCAAATGAGACAGAGTAACGAGGTTCGACATTGATGTGCTTTACATCCTCAGGGTATTAATGTAAAAGGTTTCACTATGAATTAAAATGATTACAATGATATTTGAGTAAAACTAAGTTATAATTGTTGCCCTTACGCACATAGATTAACAAAAGAGAACAAAATAAGTTACTCCAGCTTATTTTTGGTGAAGTTTATGAGACCCCTTTCTCAACTGCGGAGTTGGGTATTTATAGTACTTTGTTGGAGAGGTCCAATTTGCTACCGAGGGGTTCTTCCACTACTTGATGTTGTTCCTTGATATCTTTGACCTCATGCACCTTCTTTGTAGCCCAATTTGGTACTGACACCTCTCTTTAAGGATCTCTTTGCTATAGTAGTTATCCCATATATTCGATGGTCCTTTGACTGACCCTTCGGTTGCTTTATGTCACGGTTTCTACCCGTTCTTTGGTTACTACGTGTCTCTGCTTCAATGAATTATGTATTAGTATCGAGGGAACTACTGCAAACACCCGTCTGTCATGCCTGTACCTACCAAAGATACTTTCATCTTGGCCTCTTATCTTCATCAGCCCTCGTGATGGGGTAGTGGTTGAGGGATCGTTTTCATGCTTCGTACTCATGTTTCTATCGTACTTCGGTCTCTCAAACTCAATCACGTGTACGTCTGAGATTATGTATTAGCAGTTGTTACTGCTGCAGATTTAACTAGGCGAATTAAATACTAATATCAAAGGCCACCATAAAAAATCTTTCAGATAGCTATGTAATTCATAATGAGGCCAATGCTTGAAAAACAATTCTATCGATCTTGCAAAGATTCATGCAAAACCTTATATATTTGAATCTATCAAGGGTTACAATTTCTAGTAGAAGTATGGTATCAAGGCTAAGTCAAAGGAAGACAACTACAAAATCAGCTCCATTTGTACCTCCTTCTGATGGTATGTTTGTGAAGTTTGAAGAAGTTGTTCAAATCTGAAGATATGGTTAAACTAGGTAAGAGACATAAAGGTATTAGTCATAGGACAACAATACCTATGTTTTTTAACAACAATGAGAATCACTCTGGTTGTAGGGGGTAAAACCCCTCGGAACACGTGTCTCGCATCCAAGAAGC
>JAJJMA010291474.1:1101-13624 GCA_023529015.1 Papaver nudicaule | reverse complement strand
GACTGTCTAGAACCTAAAATTGCATGCATCCCACTTGCATCTATTGCCAGGCTTCCGTGTTTACCACCTCAACCTTTTGGAACCGGAACCTGTTATACACTCGCAGACGGTCCAAACAACTGTCCACCAAATAATATTCCAAGCTAGCTCCTCTGCCTCCGAATAAACTTCAAGAGTATGGATAAGAACTTACACTTGGATACTCAAGAGGGGAATCTTTATAATATTTATCTATGTATGTACGCATGGTCTTGAGGTATTTCTCCATCAATAAAGTTTTAACCTTTCTCCCTCAAAAAAAAAATGGTTCTTGAGGTACTTATCTCCTGCTCTTTACGAGTTTGTTAGTATTGTTCCTCTCCCTTACTAAAATCATACATAAAACGAGTATGGTATTGTTAAAATAAAGCTACGAGTTGATTAGCATGTATCACTCAGTATCCAAGATGTATGTGTGCTATGTATTATTGGTATTATATATTATGTAAGGAAAAAGTCGTAGAATGCCCCAAAATGGACTACAACTGTTGAGTTTTGACCCACCCCCTAGAAATTCATCCAAATGCCCCAAAATTCACTGTTCATCATCCAAATGCCCCAAAATTCATCCAAATCCCACATAAAAAACCTGAATTTTGGGGCATTTGGATGATGAATAGTGAATTTTGGGGTATTTTGGATGAATTTTTCAGAGGTGGGTCAAAACTCAACAGTTGTAGTCCATTTTGGGGCATTCTACGACTTTTCCCATTATGTAATTGTTGATCGATGTTCTATGAGCCTCTAGATTTTTCATTCATTTCTCTTTTATAAGCCTGCATGAATTTCCCATTTATCAAAATAAAATGTCAATTTATTTTATTTTTTTTTTTTGATAAAACGTCAATTTCGCTCACTGGTGTGACTACAAAACAATTGTAGAATCATTGGAGGACGATACAAGTAACTTAAGTTCGAAACTATGTACCGGTCGAAAAAATTAAGCAAAAATGACCCGCTTGTTGATATACTTGACGATCCTAAAAAGAAGAAATCACTTAACCTAAAATTGAGCAATTTGTTAAAACAAGAAAACCAGCAGCCGCCTTCAGTACATCCTACAAACGGGCAATTGATACTGAAAACACAAAATTGAGTGAAGATACTTAAGCCAGAACCAACTGATGAATATTGAACCAAGAAGAAACGCGGGCGCTTGGCACTGAAAATGGATTGAAAATACCTAAGCCAGAACCAACTGCTGAATCCAACCACTGCTTACCTGGAAATTTTGGGGATTGCTTTGAACCGAGAAGGTGTGCTATCAGCTGTATACAATGCATAACTCTTACCTTTTTCTCATTTTTATCGGATTTCGAATGTTAATGTACCATGAACAGGTTCCAGTCCGTTTGACAAAAATCCTAGTGAATGCTATGAAAGTATTGGCATCGAGGTTAACTTCAGATTCTCTTGACCAGCGACGGCCAGCGTTGACTGGCGATTTTCTAGGGTTTTGAATTCCCTTTCGTCTCCACCTCTCCTGCCATGGATGAAGGAGTTTCTCCTCACTCTTCTCCGCCAAATCTTTAGGATAACAGTGCTTTTCCTAATGATTTTCCTCCACTCATCGAATCGCAAAAAGGTTTAACCTCAATGGAAACAACATTTGATGGCAGTTCGACTGATACGACCAAGGTTTGGAAATCTCTCTTCATCAAGGAGAAAGAAGACCCCTCTTTGAGCAAGATTCCATATTTCAAACCTCAAATCGGTGAAGGTAAGAAACTTATCATATCTCCTACTGATTTCGTAGAAGAAATTAGGGTGTGTGAGAAAAGCCTTGTTGGGTTTTTTGTGGGTCGTCGATTTGCTTTCCCTGATGTTGAAGCCGCAGTGAAGAAAGTATGGAATCTAAAGGGGAATTTTCGATTAACAATGAATAATGACTCAATTTTTTACTTTGATTTTGAGCTTGAAGAAGATAGAGCTATTGCTTTAGAACATGGTTCAATGTTTTTGTCAAGCAGGTTGTTTATGATTAAACCATGGCATCTGTTTGTAGAGGAATCAATCCTAGAGATGAAATCGATTCCTATTTGGCTAAATTTGAGGAAAATTCCCCTTCATCTGTGGAATCCAAAAGGAATTGGAATGATTGCTAGTGTTTTGGGAACTCCTCTTCTCGCCGACAAACACACATTAGCTAGAACAAGGATGAATTTTGCAAGAGTGTGTGTGGAAGTTGAGGTTGATTTCGATTACCCGGAATCAATTCCAATCTCCTTTGGTGGGAAAGATTTCATAGTCCCTGTAGAGTACTCTTGGAAGCCTTCAAGGTGCATTTCTTGTGCCACGTTTGGCCACTCTAGTAGCCAATGCCCAAAGGTGAAGAAAATCTGGGTACCAAAGAAGAACAAAGGAAATTTTGAAGGTATGGAAAAGATTCCGGCGACTGTGGTGGGTTTGGAAGATGGGTCTTTAAAGGTTAGTGGCAAGAATGTAGAGACCAATGAGCAGTTTAACCTTGCCCATATTGAGCTTGTTCCAAGAGTGGAGGTAGTCCCAATTGTGGAGAACCAAGATGTCTCTACAACCCCAAATTTGGAATTGGAGCAACCTGCCGAAGGAGTTTGGACTATGTACACCTCAAGGAAAAATAAGAAGAAACAAAACAAGCAAGGTAATGTTCCAACTAGCCATTTGAGTCCCTATACCTCTTTATATTCAGATTCTGAAATTGCAAATCGTCACAGCTTACCTGGGATTAGTGATGTTAATTCAAGAGATGGTGATTATTTGAGTGGTCATGATGTTCAAGAGATTGGTGGGACTAGTACATTTGATACTGGCAGTGATAACTCTGGTCTTAGAATTGAAGAGATAAAAGAGTCTTACAATGGAGAAGAGGCTAATTCCAACTCTTTGTCTGTTGTAATTGGTAAACCAATTCAAGGTAATGTTATCGAAGGAATAGTTGACTGTGAAGAATTGAGTGAAGATGAAGATGCAAGTGAAGAGTCCGAGTACGAAACTGATGTGGAAGAGATGCATCCCTCTAAATTGAAAAATTTACATGACATACGTAGAAGACCTTTGACTGATGTGCAAAAAGTTGACCTACTTATGAATGCCAACGTACTCTCGTCTGGGAGTCCTTAACGAAGGAAAAGATAACACAGTGGGGAGCATCTACAATGAAATAGTCGTGAGATCTAAGACAAACCCAGAGAAAGAGTTGGAAACTCTCTTTTGGCCTGGAGTTTCCGACAATAAAAATTTGGGAAGAGGGCAAAGGAAATCAGCTAAGAAGAATAGAGAATGATTCCAGTGTGTCTTTTAGCCTTGCTGAGGTTGTATTCCTTGATTTTTCTTATGTCTTTTTTGTCCTGTTTTTGGGTTTGCTTGTCTGCTTAGATTTTGTAGCACTGACAGTGGTTTTCTTTGCTGAATGCGCCTCTTCTTGTATTTCCTTTCTTTCTTTCTTTTTTTAATCAATAAAGCTGAACCCTGAATTATTCAAAAAAAAAAGAGGTTAACTTCAGATTAACTTGCAAGAATACGATGCAAGTGCTGCGAACAATTAAGGATATATCGCAACATAGTGTTGTGTTTTAAAGACTTATGGAGAAGATTATGAAGGCATGAAGTCCGGTCCAACAAGAGAAGAAGTCCAAAGTTCATGAAATTGCGGAGAAACCCGGTTTGGGCTTTAGACCACAGTTTTATGGGCCTTAGCCCACGTTTGACTGCGCAGAAGCGTGGCTAAAGGCCTAGACGAGTTTACTTGGTTGTTAATCAACCTTAAGTCGGTTTTCTTTGCTTCTACTCCAAGTTTTGAGTTTCCTAGACCTAAGGGAAACCCTAAAACGTGACTCCTATATAAGGATGTGTATAGTGGGTTGGGATATGTGTGAGAGAATTAGAGAAGCTTTGTTTGCTAGCCTTTGAAAGAAAAATCTAGGGTTAGGGTTTTGGTGGTTGAGTGCAAAAGAGGTGAGGAGCAAGATATAACATTCGTCTTGGGATTGCTACGGTGTAACCTAGGTTTTGCTGGAACTCCCACAAAGGTGTTCTTTGATTGTACTTGCATTCGTTGATAGTGGATTTGAGTTGGTGCGGCTCAAAGTGGAGGTAAGCAATATCATACACGTTGTGTGATATTGAAGAACCACTATAAATATTTTGTCTTGTGTTTTTCTTTTGGTTTCTCGTTCTTTGTTATCTTGTGTGCTTGGTTTAGTTATTATTCATCATAATATTCCAAGATCTAATATTCCGCGTTTGTCAGCATCTCTTGAGTAATTGTACCGCGGCAGTTTCTCTGTTAAAGAGAGTCGAAATTCCTGACACATAGAACCGGCAACATATCAATTTTGTACTAAACATTTGTGTGAAGAGATGAATGTCATTACCAGCTAGTCAAGTGATGCACTTCTTTAGGCACAAGGACTTTTGTTAGTTATTGTGCTTGGCTCAGATGTACCTGCGGCCTCGTTATTTTTCCATGGCATACTGAAAACAATGTGGCTAGCACAGATTAGCTTAAAATCAAGAGTAATTTTGGTATGTGAATTTACCATAGACTTGCATCCAAAAAACAAACTAAGCGTACTTACAGTTCGGCTCGAAAAAAAGACATGTATTTTGATAAGTAAACCCCAATGGGGTTTTGTTTCAAAATTTACGAATAGCTCAAAATCCTGATATGAAGAATAACTTGTTGCCAAGTAGCCGTAAGTTTCATTTCTAACCAGAGAGTAAATGCATCAGAAAATTTTCTTCTCTGGCTTTTTTTGAACTTTCTTTACACAGATATTGGGGATTGACCAAAGTAACATCTGTGTAGAGCTAATTGAAACCATAACCAAAAAACTGCAAGAAGACACCAAATTCTTGTTAAAAATATAAATGTTTTTGATGCTGATGACGCACTACACCATATTTGGCTGGATGCAACAGCCAGTTTCAGTTGCGTAGTGGACTCGCAACACCAGCGAGCCGTTGCTAAACACGGTGTTTCTAAATTTAGCAACGGTAATGTTGCCGTTGCTTAATTCGAGTAGCAACTGTTTGGCAACGGCTGGGGTGACGTTGCTAGATTTTTTGCTCGCAACAGTTCTCAAACTGTTGCTAATTTTTACCAAAAGTCAAAAAAAATAACCAGGTCAAAGAAGACCGACCTTGACTTTGACCTAGTCAGTCTTTGACTTGGTCAGACAAAGGTCAGTCTTGCTTGACCTGGTCAAAACAGTGATTCCCCCACAAATTTCATATTGCCCTGCAATTACACATTCCCCTTCTCAAGTATTCTCAATCAAACATAATTCTTTTATTATAGACATATGTTCAATAATACATGTTTAAACTCAACGCCAATGTTTACACAGAAAATGACCCATCGAGACATGCTATACAGAGCAAGCAAGACTTTAAACACAAGCTATTTCTAACGTAGTTTGTTGTCATAATAATTAATAAGGTAACACAATTTTACAAACTAGATAAAATAACTCATACATAACTTAGTTCATCGGTGAGTTAACCTCCTCTGCTTTATGTGACAACCCTGCAACACAAATACAGTGCACAATTAGATATGTCATTGTATGTCTCAAAATAATTAAAAAAATATATCGAAGGGACAAATTCCATTAGAAAGTCCAGTAAGCTTGCATATATCAGATCTAAGGACACATCAATAGAAGAGTAATATGAATTACGATGTTTCCAAAATCCACCTATTAAGCATTGATAGGTTTAGTTAAAACCAAAGCATTCAGATCATTACCTGATCTGCCAATGGCCACTTACAAAAAAATGGCCCAAGGATAGCAACTCCGAGAGACACCGCTGCTACAACCTTGCTGTACTGCTCTTCAAATTCGTCTATCTACCTTTGCAGCTTTGATTGATTCAACTGTGCTTCTCCGGTCAACTGCACAATTTTGTGCCCACATTAACAACCTTAGATTTAATTGTAATCATTGCACAAGATAAAATATGGTAAGCAAAAAGGGGAAATAAGATGTAGGAGAATTTACCTTCACTATCATCCATGCAAGTTTCTTGCACCAGGGATCCTATCCCCAACTTTCATCTATACTGGTTTGGCTTCACCAGTCAAATGCTCAGTCGTAATTTTTGACCTCCCTTGTGAAACATCACCACCAACTGGAACAGACTGCAATACAAAAGCAAATGTCATGATAATCAACAAACAAAATAAGAACTGCAGACATATTTGACTTGGGTTTGATAGACAGACAAAGAGAAACATATATTAATTCTACCCAACAAATGCAAATGTAACAACAGAAGCAAGTAGACTAAAAAGTGTTGATATACCTCTTCTGGGTATTAGGCTTTTCCTTTTTGCCTCTTCTGCAGCTACACTTATCTCAATTGCCTTCTTTTGTTTTGGATGCTTTCTTTGTAACAGCTCTGCCAGTAATCACATCAACTGGTTTCTGTAAATCAAACACACACAAAATGACAGCACCCTTCATTAAACCAACAAACAGATGGATATCACCCATGCTACTACTACAAGACACTACCACCACCAACACCACCACCAGTAATACTACTGCAGGAATATATATAAACGATTTTCTACAATTTTATCATCCAGAACAGTTATCTAGCATATAAGCAATGAGACAGGTCACTGAACGCACACATATAAGCCAATTTACCCACATATCCACCATTAGATTTCACCCTCTGCAATTCCTTGTAAAACAGTTCAAATTAGGAGAAATTTATTCTACTTCACAGCTAAAAATAAAATATATGCACAGAGAGATTACCAACAAGCTCTTATAGGAAATAAACGTCAGGCAAAACCTAAGATAAGAAAAAATTGAGTGTTCTCCATGGAATGAGTGGGAGTTCAGTATTCACCTGCCGCCATATGAGCTTCTTGGGTATCCCTGCTAATTTGATCTTATGGCACTAGAGTCTTGTAAGAATTACTAGTTATGTAATGCAGGTAGGTAATCTTACACAGTTGAAAATGATTAGAGCTTCGGGTCCTGCATCAAAATAAAGCACAACACAAATCAGATTTCCAACTTTACTCATGAAGGCCATTGGTAAAACCTAAAGCACAACACAAATCAGATGCTTCAATCAATCAATAAATCAAACCCTAAATGAATCTATATATGAATCTATATAAACATCAAACCCTAATTGAATCTATAGATTAGGAAAACATCAAACCCTAATTGAATCTGTATATTAGGAAAACATCAAACCCTAGAATCTACATCCATTAAACAGATACACAAAAACAGATATGAATCTGCGATTTAGATCGAAACTAAACGAAATCGATTTTATACGATTTTACCCTATAGTCTCAACAGATTCATACAAATTAAAAGATTAGTAATACACTACCTAGAAAGATTAAGATCTTAATCTTCCTCTTCTCGCTCGTGTCTATATTTGAAACCCTAGTTACAACAGAAGAATCAGAATGTTAGATCTTAACTTTGAGAGAGATGACGACAATTTAAAATCCATTAGAAGAAGAAGAAGAAGAAGAGGGGTAATTTAGCTGTTAGATGGATATGGTTGTGGTAGTGGTGGTGATTCTGGTTAGAAGGAAGAACAAATTCTTCTGGTTAGAATGAGGAGGAAGAGATGAGAAGAATGAGAGACTCGCGAGTGGTTAGGATAAGATAAGGCAAAAGTGTGGGCAGGCACACGAGCACCTGACACGCTTAAACTCAAGACGTGCTTTTTGGGTACACGGAATCCCCATAGCTAAATCTGAGGGGTGCAAAAAATAACAAAAAGTGTTACCGTGCACACACACGGTTCACACACTTAAACCCCAACTGTTGCCAAGTAGCAACATAAGACCAACAGTTGCGTAGCTAGCAACATCAAGCTCGCCGTTGCTAAAATTTAGCAACATACCAAATACAGTTGCGATGTCGCAACTGCTACATTGCCGTTGCTAATTTTTGTTGCATTATGCCATATATGGTGTAGTGACGTTGCGGAAATGTGGCGGAGATGTATGAGCATTATGTCGCCATTGGCGTCGCTCATACAGAGCTCCTAGGACTATACTAGTAGTTGTGAAGCAAGGGGATTTTACTGAAATTTCAACTCTACTGATTGATATTTCTTTCTTGCTTGGATTGATTACAATCGATTATGGACTTGCCTATCTATAGGCTTTGTTAACTGACCTTGACTTATACTAGAATTATCAAGATATTTCTTATTTTCTATTTTCTATCTGGTTTACATTAAACGGACTCACTTTCGCTAGTCCATTACAGAACCTTCTAGACTGCTTATGTAGCTAGAGTACCAACATACAATTTTCTAGATGAATCTGTTCATAGACTTTTCAAGACTTATCCGCACATTTCTTGATAATTCCTTGGCATTACAAATTAGTTGTTCCAACAATTCTGTCAACTAATAGTCCAAATTTATATAAGCAAGTACTAGTAAAGAAACCGCTCCCAACAAATTATCAGACCCATCCAATACAAATACTACTAAGCGATTCAGCATAAACTATAACATGTGCACAGTCAAGCACATAACAGATAACCAAACAATGGCAAGGTATCCAGACATTAAAAGTGGTCTAAGAAAGAAGAGGTCTCACGATTTCTGGAGTTTTGGTGCAGCGTTTAGCCCTTGTGGAAGGACAATCCTGCTGATACAGCTTAGCTATGATAGGGTCGCATACATTCTGCAATGCCTTCATCTTGCCCTTGAAATCCTTTGTTTTACCAAGTTCATGGCGACCCTCACCCAACCACTTAATGGCCTTGTTGAGTGCCTTCTCAATCTTCTTCTTATCATCCAATGATAGTACAACTCCCATATTATTGATCATGTTTCTCATCTCCAGTGCATATGTCAGAAAGGAGTCCCTTAATTCTACCTTCTTCCTGAGTTTCTCATCTTCTGACTTGGACATCTCTGCCTCTTGAACCAACCTCGCAATCTCAGCAGACGACAACCTCTCCTTGTTATTTGTAATTGTAATTAAATTTCTGCTGCCAGATATCTTTTCTTCGGCAGACACAGTCAGTATACCATCTGCATCAATACTGAAGTATACAGTATACTTAGCACGGGAACAAGCTGCTGGAGGTATTCCTTCTAACAGGAAGGTACCCAGCAAGTAATTGTCACTGCTTCTGACTCTCTCACCCTCATACACAGCAATGTAAGCACAGGTTTGATTATCCTTGCTTGTAACATAGACTTGTTGTTTTCTTGTGGGAATGGTTGTGTTTCTTGGAACCACCACATGCATAATACCTCCGAGGATCTCAATACCAAGAGAAAGAGGGGTGACATCCAACAACACCAGGTCCTGCATCTTCTCACTACTCTCACCACTCAAAATGGCAGCTTGCACTGCAGCACCATAAGCCACAGCCTCATCAGGATTGATGCTCTTGCAGAGTTGCCTTCCGTTAAAGAAATCCTGCAGTAGAGACTGAACCTTTGGAATTCTAGTTGACCCACCTACAAGCACAATTTCGTGAACACTGTTCTTGTCCATCTTGGCATCTGTCAGACACTTCTCAACAGTTTCCATACATTTCTTGAACAAATCCATGTTCAACTCTTCGAACTTGGCACGAGTAATGGACGAATGAAAATCGATTCCTTCATAAAGAGCATCAATCTCAATGGTTGTCTGAGTAGCAGACGACAGAGTTCTCTTTGCCCTCTCACAAGATGTTCTCAGCCTCCTAAGAGCCTTTGGATTCCCACTAATGTCCTTTTTGTGCTTCTTCTTGAACTCTTCAGCAAAGTGATTAACCATTCTGTTATCGAAATCCTCTCCTCCGAGATGGGTATCTCCAGCTGTAGCCTTGACTTCAATGGTACCCTTGTCAATATTGAGTAGAGAAACATCAAAAGTACCACCGCCAAGATCAAAGATAAGAACATTCTCTGCAGCAGCATTGGTCCCCTTATCAAGACCGTAAGCAATTCCAGCCGCCGTTGGTTCATTGATGATTCGCAGTACATTCAGGCCAGCAATTTGACCAGCATCTTTAGTTGCTTGACGCTGAGAATCATTGAAGTAAGCAGGGACTGTGATAACAGCATCCCTAACAGTTGAACCAAGGTAAGCTTCAGCTATTTGTTTCATATTAATGAGAACCATGGATGAGATTTCCTCAGCTGATAAAGTTTTAAGCTTTCCCATGCAATTGACTTGAATCATTGGTCTCTTGTCTTCGCCCTCAATAACTTTGAAAGGCCATAGCTTGATGTCACTCTGAACAATGGTATCATTGATTTTCCTACCAACTAAACGTTTCGCATCTACATAAGAAATTCCAGTTAATCAAATTACATTGTACAATATGTGAACACAGATCGATAATGCTAAAAGACGACCATGATACAAACAGTAAAAGTAACACATGGTCGCTGCAAAATGAAGATCCAAGTGTTTATATCCCCTTGACAGCCATAAGGATTAGTATGAACCAGAGTTGATGGGATATGGTACTCCCATGCGCCTAGTTCACAAGGATTAGTTCAGATCTCCATAACCACAACCAACCATGAAACAAGGTCAGAACTAATATACCAAATCTTTACCATACAAAAACATGATCATGAAATGCTACAAACACATGGTCCCCTTGGCATCCATAAGGATTAGTCCAGATCTCTAAAAATCCAACTCAGTTAGTGGTTTCTTTGACATAACCACTGGATTTATGCAACTCTCAACTTTAAAATTCAAATCCTTATGTTGATAATACCAAACATAATGCAAATTCCAAGAACCAAAAAAAAAAACAACATGAAATTTGAGAAATTAAAATGAGATTCATCTTACCGAAAACAGTGTTGGTAGGGTTCAGAGCAGCTTGATTCACAGCAGCATCACCGGTGAAACGCTGAGTATCAGTAAATGCAACACAAGAAGGTGTAGTCATGTTTCCTTGATCATTCGCAATGATCTCAACACGTCCATTTTGCCATACTCCAACACATGAATAAGTAGTACCCAAATCGATCCCTACTGCTTTTCCTCCTCCTCCTCCTCCTCCTCCTCCTCCTCCTCCTCCTCCTCCTCCACCACCCATTGTAATTGGTCTGAGTAAAATTTGTAAACCCTAGTTTCTGGATCTGGATGAGTAGAAGAGAGAGAGTGTGAGATGCAGGTAAAAGAGTGAAGAAAGAAGAAGAAGTGAGGAAGAAACATAGAGAGAGTGAGTGGGGTTTAAAGAAGACTGGTGGTGCTATATTTGGAACGAGAGAGACATGCAAATTATTTTTTTCCAGAAGCGGGAAGCAAAACGGATTTCAAAATGGTTTATATATTTTAGTTTGGAATTTGATTCAACGTCCGGTCAAAGGCAAATTTCAGATGGTATACATTCATGCCTTCTTCAACGCCCGGTCAAAGGCAAATTGTATACATAGCATGCCTTCATGGGCATTTTCATTTATATGTTGCAACGAGGAAGTGGCAAAATGGTAAACTTACAAGGTTTATTCATCTTTAGAGAAAAAAATAATCATATGTTTTGGACTTAATTAGAAATATGGTTAGCGATATAATTTTTGAAAGCAGAAAAGTTAATTGAGTATCCACACATATTTTCTTGTTTCATATCGGTATCTTTGTTGTACGAAACAATTTGGAACTGAGAGTGGGTTTCCATTACTATGACCTTCAACCTTGCAAAATACTACTGATGACCTATAACAAGTACTGTGAGTCTGTGACCCAAAATCTTCATAATAACATTGTGAGCCTGAATCTGCCATTATGATCCAAGATACACGCTTGATGACCTAAAACGAGCCCCATGACCTAATATATGGAGTGAGGCTTAAAAGTAAACACGGTTACTTATTGATCCATGGTTTACTTATGATCCAAAATTCATCTTGAGGCTAAAAGTTACCCCATGATCATAAATCATCATGTGCCTACAAAATTTTTCTTGTAACTCAAAATCTTGTATCTTGAAGCTGCTTAACATTCCATCATAAAAAATAGTTAGAAAAAAAAAATCTACAACTTTTTACCAAATCAGATAGATGATGGCTTATAAGTTGAAATGTACACTAGTATTATTTTTACTGAAAACAATAGTTGTTCCACTTGTTACACGCCACAGAGAATGGACCATGTCCAGAATATGTAAAGACTAGCAAAAGTGGGTTGCAGGCTGTGTAATGAAAGAGACATCCGAAGAAACTCAAAGTGGTAAAATTCCAGAAAGGGGGAGAAAAAGGGATGGCATTCCAGACGGGTTTTTATTGGCAACCGATTCAAAGACGCGTGAAGTGATTGTTTCTTGGGATATTAATGTGTTGTCAGACCACAATGATCAATTTAGAGCAACGATTTTGAAAGGCCACCAACCAAATATTGGTTTTAGCCGAGCACCGATTTTTGTTGTTTACTTTGTAAGATTATACACGAGCCCTATGAAATCTGAATCGAAGGTAAGCCGGTAGCTGTGTGATACAGGGGTATCAGAAGACTAGCCAACAGCAACGGCTAAGCATT
>JAJJMA010291464.1:0-14180 GCA_023529015.1 Papaver nudicaule | reverse complement strand
TCTGGGTGTGTCTATGTCGTTGCTAAATGCTGCTTAGCCCAGTTACCTACTGACACGAACAAGAAGAAGTCTAAAGCTGATCATGAGCCTACTGCCCCTAGCGCCGTTGATTCTATGAATGTCAAGTATAAGAACAAGCACTCATCTCACCGGAAAGTTGAGGAGAAAGAAGTTGATTCTGGATAGTATGAGTTATTGGAGACAATGACTGGTGCTTCCCTTGTGGGGTTGAAGTACACTCCTTTGTTTGATTATTTTACCAAAGACTTACCTGATTCAGAATATGAGTTGTCTGATTCAGCATTCAAAGTAGTAGCAGACAACTATGTCACCAAGGACAGTGGTACTGGCGTCGTCCACTGTGCTCCTGCATTTGGAGAAGACGACTACCGTGTCTGTGTTGAGAACAAAATTATCCAAAAGGGGGAAAAGTTTCTTGTAGCTGTTGATGACGACGGGCGCTTTACAAAAGAGGTGTCTGATTTCTGTGGGCGATACGTCAAGGATGCAGATAAAGACATTATTGCTGCTGTGAAGGAAAAGGGCAGGCTTGTCAAATCTCAGACGTTAACCCATTCTTATCCTTTATGCTATAGATCCGATACTCCTCTTATCTATAAAGAAGTGCCAAGTTGGTTTATTGCAGTCGAGAAGCTGAAAAACCAATTGCTAGAGAATACCAGACAGACTTACGGGGTTCATGATTTTGTCAAGGAAAAAAGGTTCCACAATTGCCTGGAAAATGCCAGAGACTGGGTCGTAAGCCGAAGTAGGTACTGGGGTACTCCTCTTCCTATCTGGATTAGTGACGATGACGAGGAAAGAGTAGTCATGGACTCCATTTAAAAGCTAGAAAAACTCTCCGGGGTCAAGGTGACCGATCTACAACGTCATAAGATTGATCATATGACAATTCCATCCAGTCGTGGTCCTGAGTTTGGAGTGCTTCGACGGGTTGAGGATGTATTTGATTGCTGGTTTGAGAGTGGGTCCATGCCTCACGCATGTGTTCACTACCTGTTTGAGAATGTTGATTTCTTTGAGAATAACTTCCCTGGGAATTTTGTTGCTGAAGGGTTAGATCAAACCCGTGGATGGTTCTATACTCTTATGGTTTTGTCTACAGCGTTATTTGAAAAACCAGCATTTACGAATCTCATCTGTAATGGTCTTGTCTTAGCTGAGGACGGAAAGAAAATGAGTAAAAGTCTCAAAAACTATCCTCCACCTACAGATATCTTAGATGACTATGGAGCAGATGCACTGAGATTGTACTTGATTAATTCTCCAGTTGTGCGTGCAGAACCATTACTGTTCAAAAAGGAGGGAGTTCACAGCGTTGTAAAAGATGTATTTTTTCCTTGGTATAATGCATATAGGTTCCTTGTTCAGAATGCGAGAAGATTTGAGCTTGAGGGACTTGCTCCGTTCGTTCCTATTGATCAAGTAACAATCCAGAAGTTACCGAACGTTTTGGATCAGTGGATTAACTCAGCAACTGAAAGTCTGGTTCATTTTGTTCGGCAAGAGATGGATGCATATAGGCTATACACGGTGGTACCATATATCTTGAAGTTCATCGACAATCTTACAAATATCTATGTACGGTTCAACCGCAAGAGGCTAAAAGGGGGAACTGGAGAACATGAATGCAATATGGCTCTATCAACACTGGACCATGTGCTTCTAACTACATGCAAGGCTATGTCCCCTTTCACCCCCATTCTTCACGGAAGTTTTGTACCAGAACATGCGCAAGGTTTCCAAAGGATCAGAGGCGATCATTCATTATTGTAGCTTTCCTCAGGCAGTTGGAAAGACAGATGAACGCATTGAACGCAGTGTTACAAGGATGATGACTGTCATTGATCTTGGTCGTATGTTAAGGGAGCGCCACAACAAACCATTGAAAGCTCCTCTTAGAGAAATGGTTGTTGTTCATCCTGATCCAGACTTTCTTGAAGATATTGGTGAAAAGCTAAGGGAGTATGTGCTTGAGGAGCTATATGTAAGGTCTGTTGTTCCATGCAATGATAGTATACTACTTTGCGTGCAGAACCCGACTTCAGTGTTGTAGGTAAACAACTAGGAAAATCCATGAATATCGTTAGAAGAAAAGATTCAGGCAATGACTCAGGAATATATCTTACACTTCGAGAGTGTTGGTGAGGTTACTATTGAAGGGCACTGCCTAAAACTCACTGATATTAAGGTTATCCGGGTCTTTAAGCGTCCAGAGAGCATGGGCGAGAAGGAAATGGATGCCACTGGAGACAGCGATGTCTTGGTGATCTTGGATTTGTGCCCAGATAAGTCGTTGTTCGAGGCAGGGGTTGCACATGAGATTGTAAATAGAATCCAGAAGTTACGAAAAATAGCTGGTCTAGAACCCACAGATAAGGTGCAGGTCTACTGTGAACCATTAGACGGTGATAAGTCTATCATGCAGAATATTGTCAACTCACATCAGTCCTATATCAAGGGTGCACTAGGTTCTCCTTTGCTTCCTTGGGGTGTTGCCCAGCGCCCCATATCATCCATGAAGAAAGTTTTACTGATATTTATGAGTTGGCATTTGTAATTCGTCTCACCAGATGATGTGTGTTCCAAGATTTGACTGACAATTAGTTTTCTTATTTGATCTGATTTTTCTCTCTGGGAATGATGTAATCTTCTAGTATACTGTATAAGTTTAGTAATATGCAGATGCCGGAAGAAAAAAGAAAAAAGGAAAAAGCTCTGTGAATCGGGGGACTGCTTGAGTCAACCCTATACACAACGATTTAAAGTTTCTTAATGATTTCTTCCAAAATCTTCATATGATTTCATCAGTAATCAAAATAAAATCATCTTTTCTTCACTAGACCTGGTTGGAAAAACAATCAAACTAAGTTTTCCTCATGGTTTCTCCACACTGGTCGATTAGGAATATTTGTTTCGCACAGTCTGTTCGGTTAAACAATTTTTACTTCGCTTCTGATGATCTTGGGGTTTTTGGGTCTCTCCTCTGGAGTTCTACATTGAGTTCTTGGTTACTCATGGCTTCCCAGTTCTGGCAGCAAGTTGGTGTTTTGGGTTGTCTTCCAGCTGGGTTTTGGTTCACTTATCGTCTTGTCAGGCCTTTCTTGTGGGTGGCTGCATCATATGGCGAGCAGAGTTCTACTTTGCTTTCCTTATGTATGTTGGTTCCTGTTCTGTTTTTTGGGGTACAACATCGACAACTTTGCTAGGTTCCATTTGGTGGCAACATCATCACATTTGGTTTCATAGCTGTTATAGTTCTCTTAGGGTTTGTAACTTATGGTGTGCTGTTTGCTTATGCTTTTGGTTTCATGTGTAATTCCCTACTAGCTTGTCACATATACTATCCACACATGTACTTACTTTTCCTCTATCTATAAATATGTCCGCTGCCTTTCAAAAAAAAAAAAACAACTAAGTTTTCATTAGAGTCTTAGAGTTTTTAACCTGAATATCTAAACTTTCTCATAGTTTTTGAATACAGTCCATTAAATCGAGCTTTCGTTATTAGTCACTAATATGTGGAACTAAATCTTGCAGGTTTCTCCTATATCATCCTCCGTCAAGGTGTTATTACCAGTCGTGATTACCAGGTCGTGGCAAGTATTGAAAACTAACAATTTTGAATATCTTAAGCAGGTCGTGCTATTTGTCACCCTTAACAGGTCGTGTTTTGCAGTGCTCTTGATATTGTTTTAGTTTCCCTGCTTTATCTGGTCGAGATATATCAAATCTCTCACTATTTCAATCATCATCATCTAAATCCTTATTCATCATGTCATTTTCACCTAAATTCATCAAAAGTTCATCCAGAAAATTTCTGATTCATCTGAGTCACCAACCCCGTAACTCTGGCCAAAATTTTAGGAAACCTCATGCCATTCCAGTAATTCAAAAATTGGTCAACTATATAAATGGTAATGATATATTCTCTCCCAAAGATACCGCAACAGATTTGTGGAAAATCATACAACATAGATATTTTAAGAAACCAAAAGATCCTGACATATCTCCCAGTATATATGTATATAACTTTTCCCACATGTTTATACTCCGGTATGAATATTCAAGAGAAAACCCTAACCTCATATACCATGGAGCAATAGAGAGTAACACAAACGAACTCCCTTGCTTTGAAAATGCAACAAGCAAAATAGGCTCTACTTCAAAGCTTATTAAAAAACCTGGCTTATCGGCACAAGAAATCGATGAAGCCGTTGATGATCAATGGTCTGTTAGTCTATTGGGAAAAATATTTTCTCCCCATGCCCTGAGATATAACGATATTGTGGAGGAAATCAACTATATCTGGAGACAATACAGAAGAGATACAGTAAGATCTATGGCTCTGATTTATACGTGTTTAAATTCAAAGAAGAAGCGCATATTAAAGATGTCCTGAAGAAAACACCATGGTCACTGCAGGGACATCTCTTATCTTTGCAAAGATACAATCTAGATTTAGAGCCTGAAAAGCATAAGTTTACAAGTGAAACATGGTGCATAGAAATACGTGGTTGGAAATCTATACTTCCAACTCAAAAACTGGTGAACAACTTGTGTGAAAATCTTGGGAAAAAGGTCCCTCCCGGAGACAAAATAAAATACATAAGAGGTAGTCACTTAACCACAGTATTTGTGGAAATATTGATGCATGGATCACTAAAAGGAGGATGTTGGATTAAGTCCAAAACATGAGAAGATATTTGGTTGGTTTTCCATTATGTCAAACAACCACATAATATATGCAACAAGTGCTTTGTAATCAACCATAATGATGAACTCTGCTCAGTACTGGAACAAGAATTGAAAGTGGAAAGAATGACTGAAGCTGAGTATGCCATTTGGTTAACTACTGATGAAGGGAAGGCATTTTCGGATGCCTATAATAATGTCTTGGGTGGGAATAACAACTTGGGCGCACACATCCAAATCACAGAGGAAAAACCAATAAACCCAAATAATCCTAACCTAGATGATTCGGAAAACAAAAAATCGAAAAGAACCAGAAGCGGAGAAGATTCGGAGAACCCACCAATCACCATCCCAAATCAAACCCAAAGCCTTGACAACCCTATGTTTATCTCTACCGAAGCTAATCAATCAAATTAGGGACTAGATGATGATGTTGACATGAGAGACTTCAACGAAAACAAGATTAAAGGGTCAACTGCATGTGAGGGTCTAATTCCCAAAATCACAACTCGTAATTCACAGGCTCGGAGGATGAAAGGGGGAACTTCAATCCTGGTAATCACATCTTAACTTTCATTTACAAATTTATTTTCAGAGTAATTTAATTTCTAGGTTAAATTTTATTTGGTGGGTTCTGGTAGAATTGTCACTGATTCACAGGGCTAATCTTATACAATCTCTTCAATCTAGGTTTTTACTATTCTCTTTAATTACTTTTCACAACTACACTTATTGTAGTGATATTGTGTATGTGCATCCACTAAATTATTTAGGCATCAAGACCATCAGCTGCCCTTTTCTTTTTTATTGTGTAGTCTATTTTGTCAATATATACTTGTTGTTTTTAATTAAACTAGTGAATGAGAATTTTATCCTGAACTGTCAGGATGTTGGCAACCCTGCAACTAGAACTGCCCTAAACAATGTCATTAAAGCTCAAAATCCTGATATCATTTTCCTATGTGAACCCAAGAATGACTCCTCAAAAATTTCTCATTACCTTAGAAGATACAGATTCCCCAATACTTGGATTTCTTCATTTATTGGCTTATCTGGGGGTATAACACTTTTGTGGAAGACTGGTTTCAACTTAGAAATAGTGCAGAACACAGATAAAATGATTAATGCATTAATATCATCTGACCCATCAAAACCTGAGTTCCTTTGCACCTTTCTTTATGGTTCTGTATACTATGAAGAAAAGATGCAGCAATGGGAATACATTAAGGAAATTAGTGAAAATGCCAATCTCCCATGGGTTCTAATTGGTGATCTTAATATCACTTTAGCTGCTAATGAAAGATCTATTTTCATTATACCAACTACTGAAGAATTACCTAGGGTTTGAACTAATTTTAGATTCTGCGGAACTTATGGACCTAGGATATATTGGCCCCAACTTCACTTGGTCTAATAGACAAGATGAAGATGATATCACCAAAGCCAGACTAGATAGTGTATGGGAAATGGTCTTTGGCTCCATCATTATGATAAATCCAGAGTTTTTCATACTGAATCTATAGGTTCAAATCATATCCCGATACTCTTAGTGACTAATCATCAAGCGAAGAGACCATACATATACTTCAAATGTTGGTTTAGAGATCCAACTTCCCATGAGGTTATTAAAAATGCCTATGATTTGGAAGTAAGAGGGTCACCACCTTTTCAACTGGCTAACAGGCTTAGGAATGTTAAAGTCTTTCTTAAGGACTGGAACAGAGAACACTTTGGTAATATAGACAATAAAGTTCAAGAAATCACAAAGCACCTTCACTCACTTAACTGCCAACCAATGAAAAGTCAGGTTAATGATGCTATCAAATAAGCAGAAACTGACTTAGAGCATTGGCAGAAAGTGTAGGAAGAATTCTATGCCCAAAAAGCTAGAACTGATTTCCTTAAAGGCACTGATAGGAATACTAATTACGGTCAAAAGGAAAAAGCACTTCAATCACATTACTGCACTTAGAAAAGGTAATGGTGAATGGTATGATGATAGAAACACTCTTGAGGACATGCTTGTATCTCATTTCTCTGGTATTGGTACACCAACTATACCCCTCAGGAATAGACAAATCCTAGCTTGTATTGACCCTTGTATAACTGTGCAGGACAATGATACATTGTTGAGTACCATCACACTGCAAGAGTCAAAAGCACCATTCTTCAAATGAAATCATGGTCTTCTCCTGGCCCTGATGGTTTTCCACCAGGATTTTATAAACAGAATATGGATTTATTGATTAATGATGTATGGCAGTCAGTTAAACACTTTTTTGAGTCAAAGCATATTTTGAAAGAAATGAATCACACTTTCTTGTCTCTTATACCAAAATGGAATAGCCCATCTACACCATCTGACTTTAGGCCAATTTTTCCTTGCAACACTAGTTATAAAATTATTTCCAAAATCATAGTTAATAGAATGAAACCACTTTTAGGAAAAATAATCTCACCTTTTCAAGCTGCTTATAGACATATACAGGAAAATGTAGTGATATCCCATGAGATTCTCCATTCTATGGAAAGGATTTTTTTTTAAAAGTGGTGTTATATGGGTCTCAAACTTGATATGTCAAAGGCCTTTGACAGAATTGAATGGTCTTTTCTGATTGATGTGCTTAAACAATTTGGGTTCTCTGAGGTTTGGTGTGATATTATTAATTCATGAATGCATTAGTACTACCAACATCTCTGTCATGTTGAATGGGTCTCCCTGTAGATCCCACAAGCCAACTAGAGGTTTAAGGCAAGGTGATCCATTATCACCCTACCTCTTCATTATCTGCATGGAGTGTTTTTCTAGGTACCTTTTGCAAGTTGAGTACAATGTCTTAATTAGTGGAATCAAGGTAACTCCTAATGCACCAAGCATTTCTCATCTGTTATTTGCAGATGATTACCTTCTATTCATTAAAGCCACTCATAATGAAGCTAATAACCTAATGGATATCATTAAAGACTTTAGTGCTTACTCGGGTCAGGTTATAAATTTTGAAAAATCTGGCTTATTTTTCAGCAAGTATGTTCAGCCAGATATCTGTGTTAGTCTCATGAGATCTCTCAGAGTTAAGAAAGTTGAATTAAATGAAAAATACTTGCGCATACCTTTATTCATAAGTAAGTCTAAAATAAATGCTTTTAGCAGAGCACTTTGACACAAAGGTGGCAAAGTGGAAAGGTTCTCAACTCACTCAAGCTGGTAGATCAATGCTAGTGCAACACTCCCTGAAATCCACATGAACACCTTCCTGTTGCCTGAGGAAATAATAGTGAAAATGGAAAATGCATCTAGAGATTTCTGGTGGGGTAAGAATCACCCTGGTGGAGCATACTTAAAATCATGGCAGGATATCTGTAGGCACAAAAGCAAAGGAGGATTTAGGAATCTACGACACTTCAACATAGCATTGCTAGCTAAGACTCCATGGTCACTAATCCACAATCCTACAACTTTATGGGTCAAAATCCTCAAGTGTAAGTATTTCATACATTGTCACCCCTTAGATGTGTTTAAACCTAAAGATTCCAGTTGGGTTTGGAAATCAATCTATGCTGGTATTTAATTTATTCATAAACATTCTTTTTGGGACATTAAAAGTTGAGCTTTGGCTAATGCATTTAGAGATAACTAGATTCCTGAGGCTCCTTCTCTATCTTGCATTTCTTATCCTAACCCTAATATGTTTGTCTTTGATTTCAATCCAGATACTAATACTTGGAAACATAAGCTTTTGGAAGCTTTCTTTAACCAAAGATGTAGTTCAGAAGATAATGAGTATGACAATTCCCATTTCTGGCTATGATAAATTAGTTTGGCCTTTTGACAGAAAAGGTTGTTTCTATGTCAAATATGCATATAGAGTTCTAGAGAGTGGAAATTCCCAAAGTGCTAACACAAAAATCTATAACTTGATATGGAAGTTACTTGTGTTGCCTAAAGTGCAATTGTTTCTTTGGAAATGTTGGGAAAACATTTTACCTCCCAAGACTAGATTGTATAGATATCACTCAAACCATGATTTGAATGTTTGATGTGTACACATAATATCCCAGAGTCTAGTGAGCATATCATTTTACACTTACTAAATCTGTCTGGTCACTAATCCCAAATGAAAATCTAGTGCTTCCAGACACTAGTACTAATATCACCGTGCAGGATTGGAAACTTAAGTGGCTAAAGAGCAGTCAGGATATCAACACTGTATGTTCTATACTCACTATAGCCTGGACAATTTGGAGGGACATATGTTTCAAATTTTGGCAAGGAAAAACTCTGAACAAATTCAACACAGCAAGTTATGCCATAAAATTGGCTAACGATGTTTGTGCCTCATTAGCTAATTCACCTGTGACTAGCACCGTCACCCCTTCACATAATAACAATGCTTCTACTACTGTGATTGGAGCTAATAATGTGAATAAGTTTTTTTGTGATGCATCTTTTTTACAAGGCTCTAACATTGTTGGCATTGGCCTAATCTTTTGTGATGGTGCATGGGAATATAGAGGGTGCAAATTAAACAGTGATAGAAACAACAAGAAATTGAAACAGGTGTATCCTAGTCTCTTTAGGAACTTGGTCGATCTCAAGATTAATTGAGGGAAGAACTCTATTTAGGAAAGGATTCCTATATAGAGAAGGATTCTTTATAAAGAAGGATTCTTAGATTAGGAAATAGATTCCTAAGAGGTTTTGGGAAACCCAAACCACTATATATAGAGGTGCTCAGCTCATAGCTTGGACACCGTAGGCATCTAGTAAATCTAGAGAAGAGGTAACCTTCGTGTTGCAAAAGCAAGCTTAGCAGATTGTGAGTGTGAAAGAGAGAATTGTAATATTGTCTTGTTCATAATCTAGAGAAGATACATTTCTTCGTAATTCTGTCCTTGTGCTACGTTCTACCTATCTTTCGTCTATTTTTATTTTGAATTCCGCCTTAATAACTCTAGTCATCAAGAGTACAGAGATTATACGTATCAGAAATGCAGCGGAATCAAAAAGCCTGGCGGTGCTGGCTGCAGTACATTGGGCGGTGGAAATGGAATTAAAGAAAATCTGCATTTACAGTGACTCAAAAAAATGTAGTTCTTTATCTTAGTAATAAAGCTAACCAGACTAGCTGGACTAGCAATTCAGCGTTAGATGACTGCCCATATTTTGATAAAAACTTTGAGTCTTTTAGAGTTGAAAACATGAGTAGAAATTTTCATTTTCTTGCCTTAGTTGATAAAGCGGCAAAATATTGTAGAAGGAATGTGGCAACTGGGGTATGGAATGCCATCACACCCCTATTCCTACAAACAATGTAATTCTTTAAAAAAAAGTTTAATATTTGGATTTGGATTTGGGTTTTCTTTATTGAAATTTCAGTTTGGTTTTGGCCCACTTTTATTTTTTATTAGCTCTTTATAAGATTGATCCCGAAGGTGAAAGTTAGGAAGATACGTAAAGGTTCCATCATATTTTGGGATTGCTAACATTCTTTTGTGAACGGGAGATCTTGTGAAGTTGGATTGTTAATATGTTATTTGAAGGCAAGTCTAAGGCGATTGGCGAGGAAGTATCTGCTAAATCTAGAAAAGAAAATAAAAAGAAAGAAACAACAATTCTAGTCTGGTTTTTTAAAACAAACAACACACTAGAGTACAAATAACATAAGAAGGTGTACTAGAGTACCACCACACCACCACAACCAACGCTACAGTGACTGGAATTGCTGAGACGGAATATGGTGGGTGTTGCATAATACAAAAAAACTCGGTTCAGTCAGCAAATCTTATCCCTTCCCATCAAGGTTGTGAAATCGTGAATCGCGGAACGAATCGTTTTTCATTTTTAGGAATCGAATCGTATAGTAAATCGTGAATCGTAGATTCATGGTTGATTTTTGACTCTTATATGTGTCTATATATATCGCATATATTTCATATATTAATGTCATAAATTTTTTAGTAAGACATTAACATGCAATAATTTCAACTATCTTAATTGATTGTGCAAATAAAACTCATTAAACACCTTACAAATATAAAATATACTCATTATAATCACCAAAAAAGGGCTTGACCCAGTGGCTCGTGCACCCTCTACTAACCTAGAGGACTACAGTTCGAATCCCACCCTTCCTCACCACTGAGTCTCTCAGAAAACAAAAATTAGGGTTTCTCGGATGGTATCAGTAGCTGTAGCTGCAAAAGCATCAGGCCAGCCAGATTTTCTCCATTTGAAGAGAATGGATGGGAGTCTAACTCCTATCGTCTGTGGTACTCTTTCTCACTATTTTTTGAGTAGATTTGTTTTGTATTTCATTTTATTTGATCAATTTTTTGTTTACTAATTTATGGTCTGTTCTGTTTTTCCTGTGCAGATAAGTCAGGGAAAAAGTTGATGAAATCTCAACATGATGAAATGAACTTAATGAGTGTGAAGGAAGAAGATGATTGTGTGATGGTTCAGGTGAAGTTTAATGGATTTGGAAAAGATGATATGGATGTGAGTCTTGAAGAGGAAGCACTGGCGGAGCCAGTAGTTGACTAGAGTGTGCTGTAGCACCCCCCTAATTCTTTAAATTAGTTACCAAGTCACATTTCGACCCCTATAAAAAAAAAATTGTGGAAACCTGGCTCCGCCAGTGGAAGAGGACCAGAAATACATTACATTGTTATGAAAGCTGAGAAGGCGGGAGATTCTACTGAGAGTGTGATTGAACTAACCAAAGAGCAAGCCGTTCGTTTGAAGTTAACAGAAATGAAGGCTAGTATGGATGAAGAAATATTGACGATGGTTATTCCCATTAAGAAACTCGGCGAAAGAAGTGTATTGAAAATCAAGATTGAATAGTTTGTTTGAGGATTGTTAATCAGAGTTTTTTTTTTTTTTTTTTTTAAAATCTTTTAATTTATATATGTTTCAAAGTTTTTACATCGTCTTAGCAGGCAAGCGAGCAACAAGTTGCGCCGCAAGCCCTTTTTGAATAGCAAATCCTATCCTCTGAAATACAAACTCTCTTGAACCTGGAGTCATAACATTGCTGCATGACTTTTTGTACTCTCTTCAAGAGCCCAACCAATTGAATAGTTTGTTTTGGAAGTTTCATTTTAGTTGTGATCAAGATTGGAGTTTGTTTTCGTTAACGTACGTGTAATGGGAATCTTCAAATTTCCTATCGAATAAAATTAGTTTCGTCCGTTAACATCTTTCTTTCAGTTCTTTTTTAATGGTGATGTTAATTGAAAAAGGGTATTCTGTTAAAAAATGGGTCTGTATCGTGTCGTTTGTCTCTGGTGGTCTGTTTATCAGAACCTGCAGAAACTGTTATGAACTTCTGGGAAGATTAACAGATATGCCCCCAACTCAGGAGGCGATTTACAACTCAGTCCGTTTTTGAACAAAGTGTCCAGCCGTTAACTGTTACGTTAGGCCACCGTTAGTTTTTTAAAAGTAGAATGTTTCGTGAGAAATTGACAGAGACAGAGACTAAAACCATCTCTTCTTCACCCCCAAACCTTCTGTGTTTTTGAAGAAAAATCCTCAGAATCAGAGTATGGTTCCGTTTGCTGCAAAATCATCAGATGAACAAGATTTCCTGAAGTTGAAGAGGATTGATGAGACTCTAACTCCTATCATCTATGGTCCTGGTTAGTTTTCTTTCAATTTCTTAATCTGGTTTTTGTTTTCTGTTCTGTTTTTGTTTTCTAACATTTCTGTTCTGTTTTTGTTGTGCAGCCAAGTCACAAAAACAGTTGATGAAATCTCATGATGAAATGAACTTAATGAGTGTGAAGGAAGAAGATGATTGTGTGATGGTTCAGGTGAAGTTCCCTGGATTTGGAAAAGATGAAATTCATGTGACTCTTGAAGAGGACGAGAAGCAGAAGAGCATCGTTATGAAAGCTGAGAAGGCTGGAGATTCTACTGAGAGTGTCATTGAACTGGACAAAGAGCAAGCCGTTAGATTGAAGTTAACAGAAATGAAGGCTACTATGGATGAAGAAACCTTAACACTGGTTATTCCGATTAGGAAAGATGGCGAAAAGAGTGTATTGAAAATCAAGATTCAATAGTTTGTTTGAGGATTGTTAATCAGAGTTTTTTACAGTTTGTTTTGGAAGTTTCATTTTAGGGTTTATAGTTGTGATCAAGATTGGAGTTTGTTTTCGTTAACGTGTAATGGGAATCTTCAAATTTCCTATCGAATAAAACTAGTTTCGTCCGTTAACATCTTTCTTTCAGTTCTTTTTTAATGGTGATGTTAATTGAAAAAGGGTATTCAGTTAAAAAATGGGTCCGTATCGTGTCGTTTGTCTCTGGTGGTCTGTCTCTGGTGGTTTATCAGAACCTGCAGAAACTGTTATGAACTTCTGGGAAGATTAACAGATATGCCCCCAACTCAGGAGGCGATTTACAACTCAGTCCGTTTTTTTGAACTATTTATGAAAGTGTCCAGCCGTTAACTGTTACGTTAGGCCACCGTTAGTTTTTTAAAAGTAGTCAAAAACTCAATGTTTCGTGAGAAATTGACAGAGACAGAGACTAAAACCCCCTATGATGTGTTTCTCTTCTCGATCAAAATCAGAAGAAACTCATCTTCTTCATCTCTTTCTTTCATCACTCTCTCTCGATTATTTTAACCTCTCTGAAATACACAAACACAAATAGACTACCCATACTTAAAGGGAAAATGGGGAATGTGCCCCAAAATCGACCATTGATTTGGGGATGTGCCCCGAAACTACAATTCTAGGTAATCTGCCCCAATCGTTAAGATTTATGTCCAAATCCGTTTATTAGTCAACTTACAGCACATGTGGCTAACACATGCGAAAACACTACTAAGTCTGTTGTGTTCTTCCAATCTTCAAGAACGTAAATTAAATCCATTGTTTCTCCTTTGTTTCTGAAACTGGGTGGTTTTATTCTTTAAACCCATAATTTCTCTTTTGATTTCAACCCATGAAACTCCCGTGTTTCTGAAACTGGGTGGTTTTTTCTTTAAACCAATAATTTCTCTTTTAATTTCAACCCATGGAAAGATGCAATAAAGTTTTAATCGAAACCTAATTTAATTTTTGATTCCATGAGAAGATTCATGAACTTCTTATCAAAACCTAGTTGCTTATTTGATTGCAACACTGAGAAGATTCAACGAGGTTCTAATCGAAACCTAATTATTTTTTTGATTTAAACAAAGAAGTTTGAACGGAGTTCTAATCAAAATCAAACGAAAAGAAAAAAGATTGAAATTATTTCCCAATTTTCCTTTCCCCTTTTCTTTCCCTTCATCTTCATTTCCATTAGCATACGCTGGAAGCAAATTAACTCACTTGGGTATTGTTCTTCAATGAGTTTATTTGAATTGAAAACAGATGAGTCTTTAGAAACAGAGGTGGTGGGTATTGAGATAGCCATTGTGGATGATTTCTTGTTTAATTTAGTAACAGAAATTTGAGCTTTCAAG
>JAJJMA010291450.1:0-12045 GCA_023529015.1 Papaver nudicaule | reverse complement strand
TTTTTTTTTCTTCCTTTTATTCGTTTTTTTCTGGAGTCTAATCATCTATCTTGCTTGTTGCTGTTGTTGTGATTAATAGAGGTGTCAATGGCGTACGGATATGTCTGAGTAGAGATTTGGTATACAATCCGGATTCAATCGCTGATTCGAATTGGGATTGTATTCAACAATGTGGAGTTGACTCTGGTCCTTATAAGCTTTTGAGTTACGAAGTCTTTGACAAATTTAGCTTTAAACCAACCCAATGCGCATGCTGCTGGGATGATGGTAATTAATAGTTAAAGTCGTGGTGCTGTCTGATGATCGATTCAGCCGCACATTTACCAGCACACCGCCTGGTACCGCCACCACCATGTTTCTACTTTGATCAGCGGCCTACCTTGGTACCTGGCTACCAGTATCATGTCTACTTTATCAGTATTGTGTGTTTCCTTTAATAATCGATAGCATCATGTTGTATATCTTGCCTTCTGTTTCTTTTATGTTGTGTTTGGCGTTGGCTAATTTTGATTGCGGTAATAATAGTAGTATCATTTATGATCGATATATAGCATCATGTTGGATATTGCTATTCATTTTCAGACAACATTTCTAATTTTTGTGGTGGAACTAAACCTGTACCGATATGATTTGCTAATGGATTGCTAATTTATTATCACTAAGCATAGCCAAGTGATCAAGCTGCTAAATGGATATGATCTGCACCGCCAACTTTTAACAACTGCTGCCCTAGGCCTTGCTGCACTTACTACAGAAGTCGCATATTACCACCCAAGTATTCGTCTAAGCTCGATACATCTAACCTGCCGAGAGCAAAGGAGAAATTCCACCTTCTGTCCAAGTCATGTTGAAATCAAATTTGGAGAACACAGTGGATTTTATATCAATCGTCATCTCTTTCTGTTATTAGGCCCAGACCAGAACAACACTTGACCCAAAAAAGCCCAGCACCCAAATCCCATTTTTATGGTACCTGACGAAGATTTTCATCTTTTCATTTTTTTTTTTTTCTGTTTTGGAAGGTTATAACAAGAAGAGTTGAATCGAAGTCCATTAACTACAAGTCCAGGTAGCTACGTCCGGAATGAGCAATCAACAACCTAAACACTCAATACCATCTCTCATTCCACATTAAAAGTCGTTTTAACCTACATTTCTATTGGTTGGTAAACATAACCATGGAATTCTATTGGCCTAGAATTGCTTACATTTCGTGGCCGTTCAGGAGTTATTCAACCAGTTAGATCGATGGCCGTGAATCAATATGGTTTGCTCACCCGCATGGGTAATGAAACTATCGACCGTGATTGGCCGAAATATTTATTTTTTTTGTTACACTCCCTTTACATTATTTTTTTAAAATCTTACACCGTTGAATTTAGGGTACTCATGTATTCTTTATATTGAAAATATAATTGAGGTAATATATCTATTTTTTAGATTTCCTGACACCACGTGAAATTTATATTTGGTGAAAGATTGTCGTATCAGAAAAAAGAATTTTTTTTTTTTAATACATATACTACATAAAAATATTTAGCTAACTTTAGAAGTACGTGGATTTGTTTCTTAACATAGGTTCTTTAGGAGCTATGTAAGAGCTTCTCCAATGGTGGATGTGGTTCTTTCCTATGTGGCATCATATGTTAGACATCCTCTAGGTCATTTAGAGATAAAAATTCCTAGATATTAGGAGTGTATGGTTTTTATCTCCAACCCAAAAATTGTTTATTCTCTTTTTTATATATGTGTCACTATTTAATTGATTAGAATTATTATGAAATATACTCATTAATTATTTTTATTAGTAAAAGTATGACTAGGATGGGAAGACATCCTCTATGTGAACCTCTAGAGGTTCACATAGAGGATGTCTTCCTAAAATTAAGCCACATTATCTTGACATTGGTTGAAGAGGTTAGGGTTGGAGAAAGATTTTAGAAAAAATTGAGATGGATCCTATGTGGATTTAGATTTTTTACCTCACACACAATCCATTGGAGAAGCTCTAAGGCGCATTTCTTTTTATAGGCCCCACCACCTATGTCTATCTATCTCATCACGCCGTCTCTCCCAACTCTAAATTTCTCACAGCAAATTTTCCAGGTAAAAGATATCTTCGTTTCTTCACCTTCTTTTCTCTTTTTTCCCTATTTGGTTTTGTAATCATCGTCTCTTTCGGATTACGTTCTTATCTTTTCACATATTTTTCTCTGTTTCCAAGCCTTCATCGTCGAAGTTCGAACATCACCAGTAAAATCAGCCTTTCTCTTTATATCTCGTTGTTCAACCTTTTTGATCCATTTTTATTTTAGATTTCGATTTTCTTTTAATTTCTCTTGCATATTCTTATCTCTTACTGATTTCACCTTCTTTTTCTATTGATTTTGTAGGTGGAACAGAAATTAGGGTATGGGTCCTCATTAAAATCGTTGATCAAGAGTTCAGTATCTCAGATCTTCGAATCTTTCTTGAAGGTAATCATTCTATTTCTTTAGGTAGATTTATATTTAGAGATTTGGTTGTTGTGTGTTGTAATCTATTTTAAAGTCTGATAGAGTTTAGGGGAGTAAGATTTTTATAATTTTGCCTACATATTACGTACCTACCTTTTATCTTTCTTTTATGAGAAAATATGTTTTGGTTGAGAAACAGTATGCACATTTGACATTTGCGTGGATTGATTGTTAATGTGGGTGGATGAACTCAAAATTGGGTTTTGGAAATGTGTAGTTTGTGTGTCTGAAATACGCGTGTAAACCTGTTGGCAAAGATATTTTAATTTTAGTTTTATATGGTATTCATCTAATATGTACTGTCCATCTATTCGAACTTGATGTGGGATTAGCATTACCAATATAATTATTATGGACTTTTATGGACCTTGGTTACTTCTAACATGTAGTATTCTTTTAGTAATGTACTTGGGAACAAAAAAATCATGCATACAAGGTTCAATTACACGTATTAATTCAGACTTGCTAGCATTTTTATTCATGACAAAGTTATATTATTACACAAACAAAAATCTATCATTTCAATCCTAGCAGTTCAGTCTTTAAAACCGAAGATTTCTCATAAGTTTTTCTATTGGCTCTCAAGCATGATCTGCCTTTTCTCCATGTTATCTTTGAATTTAAATAACATGGTTGGAAATTACTTAGTACTATGAAAATTGAAAGATAAGTTTATTTTCTGCATTGTTGGAGAAAACGCCAAGGTTGGCAAAATAAATAGATGTTTTCTTTACAAACCTGAGATAAAAGTTGGGCAATTATTGGCCAATCAAATTTTCTCTCATGCCCGGATGATCTGTTTGTATGTCTCGATACTCATGTCAAGCTCACTCTTTTGACGTTTGCATAATTACTAACATGGTTGTGTATATTCCAATGTCTATACCTTTACAATGAATTCCAGATGGTGTAGTTGGTTTAAATGCTCGGTTTGGTCCTCCTTAAATGTTGGCGTAGTTTGTTTAAATTCTCTTCGATTTCCTGCAACCTCCCACCTCAAGTTGCTGGTCAAGTTCAACCTCAAATAAAAATCTTTTTCCAGTCAAATGTATTCTACTACTAAAATATGTTAGTACTAACATCGCTTCTTTTTACTTGCAGGGATTTGTGGAACTCTTAACTTGGCTGCAACACAGTCGAAGGTACCAAGTTAGATACTGATCAATCTATAATTTGAAGTTTACACTATATAAAATTTTGTTTTGGTTATTTTAATTAAGCAATCGAGGTTAAGTTCCATACACAGATATTGTTGCATTTAGATTGTGTCATTTAGGATTACTAGAATAAATGGGATTAATTAGCCAGTATTGTGATTATTGTTAAACTTCTTAAAGGATGTATTGAAGCCACTGTGGTTTCCCCATCTAATATATACTTCTCTCCATTGAACTTTTGATGTTTCTCCAATGAAAACCATTATCAAGAATTAATTAACAGGACAATAGGACTTCTGGTATATATTCAAAATTGGTATTAGGCTATTTGCAAATTGGTGATTGCCACCTTCAAATGTATACGTTATCTGATGCTTAAGCAGAAATTAGATGGAGACGCCGTGTGGCCATCCTTTTTAAATTGTGTATAATGTGTTGCTTTATTACTTACACAGTGTCCATTTTGATTGAAGGGGAAGGGGTGATCTTGAGTCATTGATCTTCATTTTCTTTTCTTGCAATCACTTTGCCACCTACCGAGCATGGAAGGGAATTTATTGAATGGATGCAAATGGTGCTGAATTTAACTGCAACAATCTTACATTTAGCTCTTGATTTCAAGAGCTAAATGTAAAAGGTATGCATTCTTCAACTGTTTATTCTGCTTGAGATTGCCAGAGATAGTTCAATGCATAATATGTAGACACTTAAAACTTGGCTGCCTGTTTGAGCGTAACTTTCTTTGGAGGTATAAAGCAGATTTACTTTGACTTGAAAGATAAGTTGTCACTTGAATAATAGTAAGTGCAAGTATTGCGACATGCTATCCCTGGGTATTAGTATCGTCAAGTGCAGTTTTATAAATATTTTTTCATGGCCCTTTGAAAAGGATATTATAATATAAAAGAATGGATAAAGAATAACTACATTTAATGTATTGTTATTTACCCAGATCAAAAATTTATTGAATTATTGTATGTCATTTATTTATGAGTTTGTGTACTTGAGCTGCTAAAATAGTTTCAAAAGTTGATCTTGGTGTTTGCTATGTTCAAATGGTTATTAAAGACAAATCTAGCTTCGACTGACGTGCATGGTTGTTTGCGGTCAGGTCTATACCAATGTTCATGATGTGTCTTATTTTCATGGTTCTTTGGTATGTTTCATACTTTCAAAGACATTTGTGTGATTGTTCATTTGTAACTATATGATATATGTCGATGTGACAATTAATGTTCTATGTCAAATGGGATGTCTATGTGATTGTTCTACTCATTTAGTATTTTTATGGTTGTTTTGCAGCTTTTTCTCAGCACCGCCGCTAATTTGGATTTATGTGATTAGTTAACTCAATTGAATTCCTCTTTGTTGATTTTTAATTTATAACTGTCTTGGATACATATGGTTTTCCTTTGTCATTCCATATCCAGTGCATGTTAACCTATACTCCTTGGCTGGATGACTTCGAATACATGTAACTATGCGTACTATGGGATGCAATTTTGACCAATTTGGATGCATTTTTAAGTTATTAATATTATATATTAAGTATGACTTGGAGAGTTGTAGTTTGACCAGCGATCTCCACAGGTTGGGTAGGGCAGGTGAGAAAACATATGATGCACATTGTTGGAAGGTTGAAACTTCCCTATTAAATTTAACAGTGCTTACAGTCGACAGAGAGACTACATAAGAATTGTGAAGCCCCTTCTTTGGGTTTGTTTTGTTTCAAATCAACGATTACGAACCTATCAGGTGCATTTTTTTTTCTTTTTCTTTTTGTATATTAATCCACGGAAAGCAATTTACAAATCATATTCAATTACATAACAGTGTTGGATAAGAAAACAATGATAAGAAATTACGTTGCTGCAAAAACCACATCAAGCCAATATATATTAGATAGGTAGTCTATTTTTTTTCAACTTTAATCAATTAAGACATGTTCCATCGAATCAACAATTACGATTCTACCAAGTGCACTCTTGCATATTAATCCAGAGAAAACTTTAATGTCTAACCTATCAAGATAGATTGTGCGCTTTGTGTTCAGGGTGCTAAATTAACTAAAAGCAGCTAGAAACTGGTGCGGAGCGAGACCCCACCATACAAAATTAACAATGCCGAATAATAAACTAAGTTGCGGCCATGCCACATTAAATTAGCAATTATCTATTAGATACATAGTAATTGTTGATTCAGTTATCCGTTGTAACGGTTGATTCAATTCTATTATTCTTAAAATATCAACAACAACAAGCCTTTAGTCCCAAACAAGTTGGGGTAGGCTAGAAATGAAACCCAAATCATCAAATTTCTAATATGGATCTCATCTATGTTTAGCAGGGACGTTTTATTGTTGGCTTGCCAAGCCTGTCACGAACGTTCCTCCTTTATCCTGGGGTACGACGGGTTGTGTAGAGAACTACACAGGCGGGGTTATTCTTAATAATCGTTTATTATTTTTAAAGTATGTTAATTAGCTTCGTTTCAATTAAGACATGTTCCAATCAACAATTACGATCTTAGCAAGTGCTTTCTTTCATATTGATCCACGGAAAAATATATAATCAGGAAACCGTATAATCATATTTAATTGCATAACAAGTCAGTGATGCTTTGATTTTAAATTATTGTGTTAATTAGAGATGTTCTAAACAATTAACAATGTTGGATATGAAACTAAATTATGGTGTGGTGTGACGAAGAGCATCACAAGCAAATTAACAATTATCGATTGGATCGATAGTAATTGTTGCTTCAGTTGTATGTCGCAATTTATAATTTTATTCATGTCTTAGATTGTCCATCTATTTCTATTTTATTTAGAATTGATTAGCTTTGTTTTAATTAAGACATATTCTATCGAATCTGAAAGGCCGGGGCGGGGCGAAGCCCCGCCACTCCCAATCAACAATTACGATATTAATAGGTGTGTTCGTTCATATTAATCCACAAGAAAAATAATGCAGGAAACCATAATTCACAAATGATATTAGATTACTAATTAATTAGAGATGTCATCAAACCTAAAGAAAACAACAGGAATGACTTAAGGTCAAGGCCAAGGGACCTTTACAGACGGCTAGATTTTGTGCAGTTACAGTAGTACATTGAAATCTGAAATAATCCAGCCGAAACGACAAGACACACACTTGCCTGATCAACTGATTTATTTCGTTTACCCTCGTGCTCTATTGATTTTGCAAACAATCATATGAATAATTTTACACTACAATACAATATTCAGAATCAATTAGGATACCAAATATCAAGGGGGACAGATTGTTAGACCACTAAACTAAACGAAAACTAAAACTAAAACAGATTCCATTTCTTAATTCCTGCAAGTTGCACATGCACCACTGCAGACTGCATTTGTACAATGTGTATAATAATATCGGATAATAAACTAAATTGAGGCAATCTGAAATTATGGTGTGGTATGACGATGGGGCGTCAGACGCAAATTAACAATTATCGATTGGACGATAGTAATTGTTGCTTCAGTTGCATGTCGCAATTGCTAATTAACTCTCTTACTCACGTCATAAGATTTGCAGACATAGGCATAAATAAATTATGCAATTTGATAGAATTTTTTGTTTTATTATATCTTAGAAGGATATTAAATAGAGGTTATTGATAGCAATCTATATTTTTTTTCCTATAATTGAATTACTCTGATTCTAATTAAATACAGGGGAGGGGCGGAGCCCCGCCACTCAACAACAAAAACAATCACTCTACCCGGTGCGTAGCACGGGTTGCCGACTAGTGAGCATTTAAAATATGCATGTCCTTCTAGAATTTTAACGTAAGGTACCAATTTACTTGCTTAAAAACTATACGAAGAGTTTATTGCCTTTTTCTTTTTTCGCTAAGAATTTTCTATATACATCAATGTAGGATTTTTGATAGTATATTATTAATTTTGTACTATATTTGTGAGATTTAACATTAAATAGAAGAATAAAAATCGCTCAAAATATAAATGTTAATTAAGGAGAATTTCTTTTGCAAAGCATAGTTTCCGTAATTAAGTAAAGAAAAACATACCACAAATATTCATAATTTTGGTTATTGCTGGTCTACCTATATAGTTCGTTCCATAATACACTGTTAAGCTTCTCTGGGTTGAAATTTCATCAGACGAAAAGTCTCTTGCTAGATTCAACCAATGGCTCCCTCTCCGTTGATCTTTTTGGTTCTTCTCTTAGTCGCCACAACAGCAACTGCAACACGGAGAGTTAGGAAATTCGACGATATCAAAGTCGCAGTTGATCAAGTTTGCTCCCAAACACAAAACCCTGATTTCTGCAATGGTGTACTGCACGCCATTCCTGGCGTAGAGCAACAAAGCCTTGAAACCGTATCGAGTTCTATTCTCGACCAAGCAATGGTTAAAGCCACTGAGGTGTACAACAAAGTGTCGTCTATGTTTCTGCATGCTCCTGATGCTCAAGTTGGTCCGCTGAATTTTTGTCTCGCTCAATATAATTTCGCTGTGGAGGATAATGGTAAAGCTCGCAATTTCCTTCGAGACAAGGAGTATGTCAAACTCAACAAAATAGCTGGTAAAATTGCAAACTATGCAAACAAATGTGAGGGTTCGTTCAAGTATTCACCCGAGAATCCTTCTCCAATAACGCAGGAGAATAGTGATTTCTTTAATTTGGTGGATGTTCTATCAGCTACTTCTCATCTTCTCTTAGGCACTAATAATCATTAGAATTTTTTTCTTTGTGTTTATTTTTTTTAGAAGGTTTTCTTTGTGCTTATGTCATCTCTAGAATTATGTACTAGTTCGATCTATGATTATGGGTTAATTTACCGTCTTCAATATTTGTAGTATGCTCCAAAATTAAAGTCAAATGTAGTGGGACTACTCCCTAGCCGACCCTATCGTTTTTTAGACCGTCAGCAGCCAGTGAGAAGCCGATCAAATCTAGTTTTTTTTTTCTTTTTTTTTTCATATCTAAAATTTTGACTACATTTAAACCTCGATAAATGAATGTTCGATAAATGAATAACCTCATCAAATGAACCAATTTGAAAAAAAAGGCTAAATAAACGTTTGATAAATGAATAACCTCGCTAAACGAATATTTTTTCCCGATCCTGACGGTATTCATTTATCGAGGTTTCACTGTATGAATAAACCGCCTCTGAACCGTAGTAGTTGTGTTTTTTACTAGTTCTTTGTTACTCACAATGTTAGAATATCATTACAGAAGCACCACTATAGTGCTTGCTCTAAGTGAGCGTTCGAGAAATAAAAAAAACCACAGGGGTATAATGCAAAAATTAAGAGTAACAAAGAGTTATAACTACTCACAAGAATTTCTTGAAGGGAGCTTTTGTGAAACCAAGATCTTAGGTAGGGGGTATCGTACAGTAATAAGAATGATGAGGAGTTATCGTTAAATAACTAAACTTCTTATACTCTCTCGTCAGTCCGTGATACTCATCTTCTGTCTCTGTAGAGTGTAAAGAGTATTACAGAGAGAGACTCGAAAACTGATAAGAAAGAAGGATCTCAATTGTTTGAAGCAAATGGTAAATATCTCTGAAATACATCTACTTTTCAATTTCTGTGGTGTTTTTTTTTTTCTTGTTGTGAATCTGAATCTTATAAATATATCTGAATTTTTTAGATATTTTCTTGGAGATATTTTTAGTTGAATTGAACTCAGATTTCCATTAATTTGATTAGTTAATTGTATTTGAATCATTAAATTTCAGATTATGATGGATTGAATTTTGTAGGTACTGATGATAATAAAGGGATTATTTAGGAGATATGAGAGATGGAATCCAGTGCATCCAACTACTGGAGCTTTTTGGGGAATGGGATTAGGGATTGGATGTGGTGTTGGTTGGGGTCCTGGATTTGGTCCTGAGGTTATTGGTTATGTTGGTGCTGGTTGTGGGATTGGATTCAGTGTTGGTATCACTTTGGCTGGTGTTGGTATTGGCCTTCCTGCTAATTTCCTTCTCGAATCTCCTTACAAAGGTACATTTATGTCTCTTCAATGGTTTAATCTGTTAGCTAGCTTGTAATTAGGTAGTTTGCAAACTAGACGCCGCGAGAAAAACAGCATTATAATGTGAAGATAGTGTGATTCTAAGCATGTCGAATGATCCTGTATTGTAAATGCTTATGTTCAATGTTTCATGTAGTGTGTATGTATTGTTGTTGACTTGTAATTTGGCCATAATCGCTCTAAGTGCAGAAATGTTCATTATAGAGTGTCTTGTTGTTATGCTGTTTTCCAGCTCTTGTGGCAACAACAGGAAAGTACATTTATCTACTTCAATGAGTTACATTGATAGCTTATGACTAGTTTGCATACTAGGCGACACGAGAAAAGTATCCTTCAAATGTGAAGACAGTGTGAACTTAAGCATGTCAGATGATCCAATGGACCAGTACATTAATGCTTATGTTCATTGTTTCGTGTAGTTAAGGGTATGCTTGTTGTTGAACTTAAGCATTTACATGGTTAAGAAGTACAGGAATGTTAGTTGTAGAATGTGTTGTGATGCTGCTTTTTCATTTCCAGCTCTTGTGGCGACTACAGGGCTCGTCAGAACAAATACTCTTCCTGCCATGAGGAATATGACAGTGGATGGTTGGAATCAGATTCAACCACAGATTTCTGGTTTTCAAAGAGACGTGACCGGAAGATTAGATAGCTTCAGTCATCAGGATGGTTTAACTGAGATGAGAAGGAAAATGACTAGTCAAGCTAGGTCGGTTTTAGAATGTCTGGGAGCGTTCAGAAAGCGTTGCTTGCCTGTAGATAAAGGTACATGAGAAAAGAAAATAGCGCTTTATAGTTATTTCAAAATTTTAACTACACTGTCGTAACTGACTCACAATGTACATGAAAACCAAACTTCAAGAAATACGGTTTTGTAATTTTGTTGTTTTATATTTAAAAGTGTTGTATTATGGATTCGTGGTTCATGTTCCTAATAATATACAATCAGATTTTACCAAGTTTATATCTTTCAGTTGTTGAAATGATAGTTGCATAACTTTTTCATACGTAATGTGAAGTAGCTAGAGATCTCATGTAACCAAGTGTAATGTTAAAAAGAGAGTTGACATGCAATCTACGCAAGGAAGGTTTGCAAATAGAGTTTTGATCACAGGGATTTATAATGCTGCTTCTAATTTCTCTTCAGGTAAAGGTATAACTTATGATTCCAGCTCTACGTAGATCAGTATTTCATTCTTTTTGTCTGCCACTAATTTGCAGGTAAAGGTTAGTGCCTATGAAGAATTGAATAATTGAAGACGGACCTGTTTTATCATCTCATTCACATCTTCCATGGGGTGAACTTCAGAGGGAATGTTAATGCAAGGCATGTTATCTTTACTTTCAATTTCTCTTTGGTATGTTTTATAGAACTTTAGTTTAGGGTGCCTTTGCTAGAGCATAACTTGAATATGTAAGAAGTAACTAGTAACTTAACTTGATTGAAATTTCAGCCGGAAAGGCTTGTCAGCATAATTTAGCAGCAAAATGTATGTTTGCTAGTATCAATGAAGGATAACATCTATCAGACTAGGCTTGTCAGCATAATTTTCAACATTCCGTTATGCACCAGAATTTAGTCAAGAACGTAAAAGAAAATACAGGAAGACATACTAGTGCAAGGATATTGATATATAGATGATCACTTTATGAACAACATACAGACAGGAAAAATACAAGAAGATCAATAAGAAAAAAGCAATATGTCGAGTCATCATTGACTGAAGACATGTAGGTAACTGCCCAATTTCCTGTTACTACATTAAGAGCTACTTTAAGATTTGTTCAACCCTGAAACAGTTCAGAAAAATGACTAGTTGATTAATTTGTCTTTGATCCAGTTGAATTAAAATACTAACACAAAGTGATAAGAACAGTTTCACACCTGTCGGTCAGTTCCATATGAAAATAAGAGCAAAACTAGTACTCCCTTTGTTTCCTCGGGGAAAGATTCTAAATTGCTGACACAAGAAACATTTATTTAGATTTATCTGTTTTATTGTTTAGATGCGTTGATTATGATTTTCTATATTTTTTTTCATGGATATGGCCAATTGAATTAAAATACAAATACAAATTGATTATGACGAAGAATTTACTCTAACTAGATTAGGCTGTCTGTCCAACAGGTATTTTGCATAATTGCATTGAATTGATTATTATTATTATTATTAGCTGTCTTCTTGCACTGAGTGGTTGTCTAGATCTGAATGCACCAATGTTTGACTTTGTGCATATCAGTTTCAGTTTTGTTTGATTTCTATCTCATAACTGCAATCACTCGGTTTGCTCTGTTCTTCCATCCATTCTGTTATCTCTTTCTTC
>JAJJMA010291431.1:0-17017 GCA_023529015.1 Papaver nudicaule | reverse complement strand
ATTAAAGCACCAAGTAGTACGTTATTACCTAACTGTCGAGATTACTCTAGTTAAAAGTTTGGATATTGATTTTTGAGATCGTCCAAACTCTTTACCATAAGACTCACGAGCCAAAACGAAAAGTTGGTAGTATTTCGGTACCCCTTCTTTTTCAGTGAGGGTTAGGTTTTTCGGCATTAGATCCCACTCCTAGTTCAGACATCTTAAGAAAATTTTCTGGAACCGAGAGATTGATCTCCCACTGTGGTCGCCAAATGTTTTTGCCTGAAAAACACTGTACTGCAAATGAGTACTTTCGTAGTGCTCGAGATCAAAATCGAAAAAGACTAGCCTAAACCAAGTCAATGTCCGTTCAAGTCTTGCTTCGGTCACAGAGAGGATAGAGGTTGATCTAGGGAGGGAAACAGTGAAAGGAACTTGAGATCAGGTTGAGGATGTGTTTTTCTGGGTGTGAAAGTTCAAGACCTCCGTCATAGATGTGACTGGAAATCTCAAGGCTAGAAGTGTGTTGAATACTCAGGTATGTTTGTGTAATACCCCACTTTTATCTTTGGAATTTAATTTAGTCATGTACATTTTTTTCATGGACTCGGTATATTCTTTTAAGGGCTTTTTGTGATAATTAGTCCACCCAACAAATATGTATATAAGTAGTATAGTTATGAGATAATCCCAGGGAGGGAACCAGGGGAAAAATAAAATAAAAACCTACTTATTACTTACAGCAATAAGGACGAAGAAAAGAAGTTGGTGCGTAAACCCGAGGAGATTGTCTCTTAAATCTGAAATCAAAGGGAAGTAATGTTTTTTTTTAATCTTTTTTATTGATAAGTTTGAGTTGGAATGGTGGATTTTGCTTGAAAACCTTGTGTGGGAATTGAAATTCTAGGTTGATTCACGAATTGGTTTTGTCTACCATATAGACCTAGGTATTGTTTACATTGTAAGTCGAAACTAACCGTTGGAATCAAGTGATTTTTTGATATGTTGTGCAAACCATTGTCAGTAACGCTCGACCACAATTTCAGGACAATCGGATCAGTTTAAGTTATAGAGACTAATGTGTTTCGGTACAATTTGCTACAGAATTCGCAGAACTAGATAGTTTTTAGAAACCCTAAAATATAGAGGTTACCCTGTATGGAATTAGTAGAATTTTTTTATATAAGGAACCCATATGTATGAAGTTTATGCTGTAAAAAATTCAAGGTATACCGATGAGTGAAAGTATTTTAAATTAGGGACTTTTTAGAGTTACGCCTGTAACATTTCAGATGGGTTTGAGCTTATAGAAACATTCGTATCTGGATATCCAACCGTTAACTTTGTTCCCAATTTTTATACAATGTTATAAATACAATTTTGGATGTGTGACTAATATTTTATTATGTTCTTTGTAGTATAGATCATGATATTGTCAGAAACAACGGAGGTTGTAGTCTCTTTACTTGCAAGGTAAATTGTTGAATCTCTTTGTATGAGATTTAAGTATGAATTGTGTTGTGTAATATGAGTTGGGAAGTGCTGAGTATGATGAAATTCAGTATGCTTCAAATCATTTTTATGTGTGTTGAAGTATGATTGAAAGTTAAATCATTGTTTGATGATTCGTTTTTCGTTGATACTGTCCTTGTGTATATACTTGCTAAGAGGTCAGGTTCGCAAAGCTATGAGCTTGTGAGTTTCGGTGATAAATTATTGTTGTTTATATGCCGAGTGCAAGACCATAACTATTAAAATAGTATGTGTCTCACGGTGATCAGTAAATGAGAATATTGTATTTTTGGTGTATGTGAGTAACCGAATTGTAAGAAAACCTAAAATGATTACTGTATAACTGAAATAGTTTTGGCTTGCTTGATTTTTATTTGAACATTTATTGATGAACTACGTTCGTGCTTGATCCCTTTTGGGTACGTAGGCAGCCGTTTTCCGGTTCAGCACGTATGATAATAACATATAATGTGGTTGGTAGTCTTAACATGAACTCCACTACAAGAAAAACCATGTTTAGTGAGAACTTTTGTTGTCGCAAAAGCTTGTTTTTTTGTCTCCAAACTTTTTCAGTGATGAATTTTTTTTTGTCCCCGTGTTCTCGCCAAAGCCTCCTCGTTGAAAGTATTAGGTGACTAAAATGACAGTCTATCGCAAAAAGATATTTCAACGACAAATTTCTTTTTGCCTCTGAAAATAGTTTTTCGTGGCCAAATAAATTCCTTATAGAAAACTAGTTTAATGACAAACTAGTTTATCACGAATTTTGTTTTTGGCAAGTATAAAAATCATCACAAAAAATAGTTTTATTAACAAATAAGTTTGTCTCTGAAGTGCATTTATGGTGATTAAAACAATCATCCCAGATTTTATCTTTAATGATAAAACTATTTTGTTGCCTATAATAATAACTTTAGTCACAAATCTGTCATGTACCTGGCATGACATATGAGCTATATCTCCTTCTAGTTGGCGGGCTACCCTTCTTGGATGCTGTTAGTGAGTCTGTGGGTGTCTTTATCTTTTTTGTCTTTTCTTATTTCTGCGACCGTTGGATGGTTAGTTAGGCGAGTCCGGATTTGTGCCACTTGTCGGCTCTAGTGTGGCTCAGGCTAGTTTCTGTTACAGTATTTATTCGAGTCTGTTTTGGGGACTTGAATGTCAATTTTCGATTTATCTAATTCCAGAGAACTTTTGTTCTTCATTTCTTTGCTTCCAAGCTTAGAAAAGGCTTGAATCCTTGTGATTCAAGAGTTACTTAGGCTCAAATCCTCTGGATTTGAGAGTTACTTCTCTTCTTTGTTAAATTGTTATGTGAGAACATAACATTTGGCATCAGAGCAGTTCTGTCCTGAGAAATCATGGGTGGTTCTACTGCAAGCAACACTACTGTTTCTAAACAGATGGAGGATAAGCTGAAAAATCAAGAGGTTCAGATCACTGGCCTTGAGACTTCGATGACGAAGCTTAGTACGGATGTAGAAGAGATGAAAACTTCAGTGGAATCGAAACATACTGAGTTAGATACAAAGATCACTGATCTGTTAAAAAATGTTGCATCTATTGCAGATGGTCAATCAGAGACCCAAAAGCTGCTGCAGTCCGTACTGGAGACCATGGGATTGAAGAACAAGGAAGATACTAGTGGTTTGACCTTCGGATCTGTTGGTTCTGAGGGAAATTTCATCAGAAGAGGTACTCTGCCTCTGAATTTCTCTACTGATGGAAAGGAATTAGTTCCTAGAATTCCTAAGATGGATTTTCCGAGATTTTCTGGTGAGAATCCTAGAGAATGGGTTCAGAAGTGTGACCTGTACTTCATGCTCAACAAGGTGGATGAAGCTCACAAGGTCAGTATGGCTGTTATTCATTTAGAGGGTAAGGCTAGTAGTTGGTTTCTAAATTTTAAGATGAATAGAAATAGACTTACCTGGATTGACTTGTCTGATAACTTATGCTTGCGTTTTGAGAACCCTGCTAATGAGAACATTGTTGGAAGATTTAACAAATTGGTTCAAACCTCTTCTGTGGAGGAATACTTTGAGCAATTTGAGTACCTGAAGGCTTTACTACTTACTAAATATAAAACTCTCACTGAAGAGTATTTCATCATGAGTTTCATTGGTGGTTTGAAAGAAGAGATACAGCAAACTTTGCTGATGTTTAACCCCTCAACTCTTATGTATGCTTTTTCCCTTGCTAGATCTCAAGAGCTGAGCCTAGCTATGCAACAAAAGGTTCTTAGACCTACACCAAAAACTTACAACAATTCACACTCATCACCTAAACCTTTTCCTACTAGTCCCTCATATACTTCACCAAAACCACCACCCTACAACAATAATTTTTCTCCAAAACCACCACCTATCAATACCAAATACACTAATAACCCACAAAGACCATTTCCAAATTCCACTGTTAGGAATCTGACTCCTGAGCAGTATAGTGAGAAAAAAGGCTAAGGGTCTATGTTTCAACTGTGATGAAGTTTTCAAACCAGGCCACAACTTGCACTGCAAGAAGAAAACTCTATATCACATTGTGTGTGAGAGTGCAGGAGAGAGTAGTACTGAAACAGAAGAAGAAGAAGAGCTGGAAGTGGTAACTGATTCCCCACTTGATTCAGATATGGAGATCTCATTGAATGCTCTAACTGGCAGTGTGACTGGTGAAACCATAAGGATTCCTGGTTTCATCAAGAAGAAGGCAATATCCATTCTTATTGACACAGGCAGTACCCATAATTTTGTGGATTGTGACTTAGCAAGGTCATTGGGCTGTACCATCACACCTACTGCTAAATTCTTGGTCACAGTGGCTAATGGGGAGAAAACTATGAGTTCAGGCATCTGTTCCCCCTTGAAATGGTCCATGCAGGGTCATGAGTTCAGCAATGAAGTGAGATTGTTACCTTTAGGTGGCTGTGACATGGTGCTTGGAGCTGAGTGGTTGAGAGGATTGGGAGATATCTTATTCAACTTGATGAAGCTTAGCATTTCCTTCAAGCATAAAGGGAAGAAAATCACTCTCACTGGAGCCAAAACTAACACACCACTGCAGGAGATGAGTGACAAGAACATACAAGACTATGTGTCTAAACACAGTCATGGGATTATTGCCCATCTTTTCTACATAAATACCACCACCTCCCCACCTCCACCTTCTCCTGGCATTTCAGCTATATTATCATCTTTTGAAGATGTTTTTACTGAACCAACCCAATTGCCTCCTCCAAGAAACCTTGACCATTCAATACCCCTCAAACCCAATTCACAGCCAACAAACCAAAGGCCTTATAAATGCCCATATGTGCAGAAAGGGGTCATTGAGCAGTTGGTCAAAGAAATGTTGCAGAATGGTATCATTCAGCCTAGCCATAGTCCATTTGCTGCACCAATACTTTGGTGAAGAAGAAGGACAATTCCTGGAGATTTTGTGTGGATTATAGGAAGTTAAATGCAATTACAGTTAAATATAAGTTTCCTATTCCCATCATTGATGAGCTGCTGGATGAATTACAGGGAGCTAAGTACTTCACTAAGATTGATCTCAGGTCTGGATACCATCAAATTAGAGTGAAGCAAGATGATGTCCATAAGACAGCTTTCAGAACTCATGAAGGCCATTATGAGTTCAAGGTGATGCCATTTGGTTTAACCAATGCTCCAGCAACATTTCAGGCACTTATGAATGATGTTTTTCATGATTATTTGAGGAAGTTCATATTGGTTTTCTTTGATGATATATTGGTCTATAGCTCAACATTGGAAGACCATCACACACACTTGGAGATTACTCTTTCTCTGCTTAGGCAACACCAACTTTATGCCAAGCTTTCTAAGTGTTGTTTTGCTCAACATGAGCTAGAATATTTAGGCCATATCATCACTGCTGCAGGTGTGGTTGCTGATCCAGCTAAGATAACCACTATGGTTGAATGGCCAACACCAACCACTGTGAAGGATCTCAGAGGATTTCTTGGCTTAACTGGTTACTATAGGAAATTTGTGAAGAATTATGGTACCATCAGCAAACCTCTCACTGAGTTACTTAAGAAGAACTCATTTCAGTGGAGTGATGCAGCTGAACTAGCTTTTCAGCAGCTGAAACAAGCCATGTCAACTACACCAGTCTTAGCTTTACCTGACTTCTCCAAATCCTTTACACTGGAGACTGATGCTTGTGACTCAGGGATTGGAGCTGTGCTCATGCAGGAAGGTAGGCCAATTGCTTATTTCAGCAAAGCTTTGGGTCCTAAAGCCTTAGGCATGTCAACTTATGAGAAGGAACTGTTTGCAATTGTTTCTGCTGTCACTAAATGGAGACATTATCTGTTGGGTCACCATTTTATTATTAAGACAGACCATCAAAGCATTAAGTTCTTTTTGGAGCAGAAGATTACAACTGTGTTGCAGCAGAAATGGTTAGTTAAGCTATTGGGGTATCATTATGAAATTCAGTACAAAAAGGGTGCAGAAAACAAGGTGGCAGATGCACTATCTAGAAGACCATCACCTTCTATTTCTCTTCATGCTGTAGCTATTTCTAAGCCAAATTGGGTGCAGGATATCCTTGCCAGCTATACTGATGATGACAAAGTTCAACAACTGATTACACAGCTCATAGTGAAGCCAGACTCTCTTCAGCATTACACTTACAGAGAGGAGATCTTGAGGTACAAAAGCAGATTATATGTGGGTTGTAACAAGGAGGTGAGAGCCAATATTCTTTCTTCTATTCACTCTTCAGCTGTTGGCGGACACTCTGGTATTCAAGCAACATATAGCAGAGCCAAAGCACATTTATTTTGGCCTGGAATGAAGAAAGATATATTGCAGTTAGTCACTACTTGTGATGTTTGTCAAAGGAATAAAGGAGAACACACTTATCCTGGTGGACTTTTGGTTCCTTTACCTATTCCACAACAAGCTTGGCAACACATAAGTATGGATTTCATTGAAGGACTGCCCTCAAGTGAGAAGAAAACCATCATTTTGGTAATGGTGGATAGATTTACCAAGTATGCACACTTGGTGGCTCTGCAACATCCTTATATTGCTGCTGGAATAGCTAAACTCTTCCTCAACAACATTTTTAAACTTCATGGATTGCCTGAATCCATTGTCTCTGACAGAGACAAAGTCTTCACCAGCAATTTTTGGCAAGACCTGTTCAGAATTTTGGGTACTAACTTGAGCATGAGTACTGCTTATCATCCCCAGTCAGATGGCCAAACTGAGAGAGAGAATGCTTGCTTAGAGAGTTATCTTAGATGCATGACAGGGCACCAACCTAAGAAGTGGAGCAGCTGGTTAGCTTTGGCAGAATGGTGGTACAACTCCAGCTTCCATTCTAGCATAAAGATGTCACCATTCAAGGCACTGTATGGGTATGAAGCTCCTCACCTGGCTTTTCCTTCTCATGCTATTACTTCTGTGGCTTCAGTGGAGGAGTATTTGAAACAAAGAGATGGCATGCTCAACATCTTGAAGGAATCTCTAACTCAAGCTCAAGCCAGAATGAAGTTTTTTGCTGACAGAAAGAGGTCTGATAGAAGTTTTGAAGTGGGAGATTTGGTGTATCTCAAACTACAACCCTACAGACAGAATTCAGTAGCCCTGAGGAGAAACACCAAGCTTGCAGCTAAGTACTATGGGCCTTTTCCTGTAATTCAGAGAGTTGTTACTCAAGCTTACAAACTAGCTCTACCTGAAGCTTCCAGAATACACAATGTGTTTCATGTCTCTCAGCTAAAGCAGCATATTGGCTCAGCACACACTCCCTCCCCAACACTGCCACTTACTGATCATGAGGGGCAAATTGTGGTGCAACCCATTCAGATACTTGACACCAGAGATATCACCAGGAATGGAGTACAGGTTCATCAGCTCCTTGTTCAGTGGTGCCATTCCTCTGCAGATGATGCTACTTGGGAGGATGCTGCTCACATTTCAGCTCATTTTCCAGACTTCTATCCTTGAGGACAAGGATAATTCGAAGAGGGGGGTAATGTCATGTACCTGGCATGACATATGAGCTATATCTCCTTCTAGTTGGCTGGCTACCCTTCTTGGATGTTGTTAGTGAGTCTGTGGGTGTCTTTATCTTTTTTGTCTTTTCTTATTTCTGCGACCGTTGGATGGTTAGTTAGGCGAGTCCGGATTTGTGCCACTTGTCGGCTCTAGTGTGGCTCAGGCTAGTTTCTGTTACAGTATTTATTCGAGTCTGTTTTGGGGACTTGAATGTCAATTTTCGATTTATCTAATTCCAGAGAACTTTTGTTCTTCATTTCTTTGCTTCCAAGCTTAGAAAAGGCTTGAATCCTTGTGATTCAAGAGTTACTTAGGCTCAAATCCTCTGGATTTGAGAGTTACTTCTCTTCTTTGTTAAATTGTTATGTGAGAACATAACAAAATCTAATTTGTTTCTAAATATAACTCATGACAAAAAAAAATATTCTCTTTGAATGATTTTAGCAGCCATAATATTTCCTTGTTGAATGATTTCCACTACCATAATTATTTGTCACCAAAAATATTGATGAGCATATATTTTTAATTAATAAATAATTACTATCTTTATTGATTAGAAAACCTTAAAAAAAAACGCTACATTAAACTTAATAGATAGATTAACAACGAACGAACTTTCAAATACATAAAATGAACTTTACCATAAACTGAAATACATAAACTTTCATATACTTTCAAATACATAAACTTAACTTTACCATGAAACAAACACAGACTTACATAAGACAGACTTTTAACTCTAAAAAAAACTTAAGGACATCCTAAAACAACTTATCTTGTGTAAACATAAACCCAAATACTAAAACAAACTTCAAACTTGAGGAAATCCTAAAAAAAACTACTTACATAACATAAACCGGCAAACAATAAAACAAACTTCTTGTGGACTTGATATTATCACTCTTGTGGAGGATTGTGAAGGTTACTTGACAAAGATGGAGAAATACCCCATCCGTTAAGCGTCTCTTGCTTAAAAGAAACATTTTCATCCTTCATCTTTTGGTTCTCATCCTTCACCATCTTGATTTTTTTCCATATGAACGTGGGCAGAAAACAACAGGAAGTTTATTTCCTTCATTCATAGCAATTGTTCTTGATACTTCAATTCCACGAGTTAACCCACGCAATTTCTTCTCCGCATTGATGACTCTATGAAAGCAAACATGTTATAACTAATCCAATAAAATTAAAGAAAATAAAAAATAAAAGAGAGATTTTCATACTCATACTAGCAGAGGATGGTTGTCCAGGAGCGACACAACGAGCAATGCCGGAAGCCATGATAAATCTAGCACAAAATGAATTTGAAAAACAATATCGGGAACTATCTGAAACCATCCAATATCCAAACAACTAACTCAAATCTGATACTGAAAAGAAATAAAGAAAATGACTTACAGTAAATATGGAAACGGATGTTTGCAGAGATGATGCTTTATGAATTGAGCGTAGCGGTTTAGGATTATAAATATAAGAAGATCATGGAATATTTTGGGTAAATAACTGCAACCTTAAGCGGGAAAGATCCCACGCCAATTCTTTTGCTTTTTTCATTTTAACTGAAGACTTAGTGGGTACTGGGTAGCGATTTTTTCTCTAATGATAAAAAGCTAATAACTGATATATATATGCAATCTTTTTTTGTTTCATGAAGACTAAATTCATGGGTTATGATTTCTGATTAATAATCATACTATACTTTCGGTGCTAAGATATCTGTCAAATTTCATGATAGATGTATGGGAGATATAGGAGATTGAACAGAACGAGTAGTTGCAGAAGAAGCTGAACAACAAGAGAGAAAGAGACTTTCTTGTTTCTGTCGTATGAACAAAACAAGGGAAATAGAATCCGTCGTATAATATTACACGCTGCTAGCATGCAACCGAAAATCACGACACCTATTTAACAAAATATTATATTCTAATCAATTTTATAATAAATTGAACAGCTAGAAAATCTCATGATATCCTTAAAATGTGTCATTGTATTCCTATTATACACGATGCATAATTAATATTTGAAAATTTTAATATATCGTAATCAATGTTTATCCTAAAATCTGGCCACGTATTTAAGAAAATGTTATACACGATGCATAATTAAGATTTGAAAATTTTAATATACCGTAATCAATATTTATCCTAAAAATCTGGCCAATTTAAGAAAATTTGGGTGGTCTTTGACGGTTTGACCGTGTTAATCGTAATGTGCCTGCAGCAACGTGTACAATCAATGGTAATAATGACGTGAATATTCTATATATTTATTTACCATTTCGAGTTAATATTTGTTTAATACTAGTTAACTAAAATATCAAATGTCTACCCATACGAAAATAAGGATCAGACTCATGTTACACACGTCCCACAGAAACAAGAAGAAGTTTGAGGCCATTTAACCAAAGTAGCTCACTCAATAATACTAACTTATCGATGCAAAATTAAATTGATAAAAATATAAATAAAATATAAATTGTAGAAGAATGTTTAGCAACTATAACAGCAGACAGATTTCTTATGGAGTACAATGTGCCAAGCCAAGTATGCTAATGAAAAAGTTAATGATGCAAATCAGTAAACAGAAAGTAATTTAAGAAACGAACTTAATCGACTAAACTAAGGTTACTAATGGCAAAAGACCCTTATTAACTCAGTGGCTGACCCTTACTTGTATCATAATGCTTCAAGTACATAGAAACAATTTTGATGACGGACATTTCTAGTCATCACTAATTGCTCTTTTTGCGGCAAACATAAATAGCTGCAAAAAAACATTATTGGTGATAAAATTTCATTTTCTCTCTAAATTTACATTGGGTAACAAATAACTACTAGTCATTAAAAGAATATTTACTGATAAATCACTTAATTTCTTACCAAAATAAATTTCTACGACAGATGTTTCCTGGCATCACTAATTAATCTTTTTGTGGCAAATATAATTAATCACCAAAAAATATTATTGGTGATAAAAAATTATTTTCTTTCTAAATTTTCTTTCTGTGACTAATGAGTGGTGGCCATTAAAACCATATATAGTTACAAATGGCTTAATTTCTTACGAATACAAATATCTACGACGGATGTTCGATGCCATCACTAATTGTTGTTTTTGCCACAAATATAATTAATCACCAAAAATAATAATCAGTGATAAAAGATTATTTTGTTACTGAATTTACTTTCAGTGACAAGTTTAATGACAATTATAACAATGCTTCACAAATTATTTTTTATCGTGACAAACTTTTTTTTTTTGTCGGGAATGGTGGCTTTTACCAACAAAATTAAATTGTCGTTGTAAATATTGTCACTAAATCCATAGTTTCTTGTAGTGCGTTAAATCTTATGATTGTTAATAATTTTTGTTGGTTAAGAACGAGATTTGTTAAGCTCAAGTTGTGTTAAATGTTGTACTTTAAAATTTCAATAATGAAAGATGTGATGATTTTACATATCATAATTTATACCTTGGCGATGAATTTGAATTGTGATACGGGCTTGGACTTGGTTGCAAAGGTAACACTTTCGAGTTTTGGAGTTTGGATACTTTAGATAAATATAGTTCTAAAAATTTGGGGTGTTACAGTTGGTATCAGAGCTCAGTTAGAGCACCTTTAGGACTTGGGGAGTGATCCTAGGAAGTTTCGTTGGGTGTATCTTGTTTGGATGTTGACTTATACATTGTGCATAAGTATGTTGTTGATTGCAAGACTTATGCTTCTTTGAAAAATTAACAAAACCTAGTGTGGAATGAAAACCTAAATTTGACGTTAATGTCCATCTTTAAATAATGAAGCATGTTTTATATGTATGGAAAACCAGAGCAATGTACTACAACTTTCATGTTTTAATGAAAACCTAATTCAACCTCTAATCTACCTCAAAAAGGATGTGAACCCGCTACCTCACATATGTTTTTCCCATATTTGACAGTTGGTACTAAAATGGCTGCCAAAAATTCGTTACAGCTCTAAATTAAGCAAACCCAATTGCTAACGAAAGATAAGAGGCAAACCTACAACTCTCATCTTTACATCAAAAATCAACTAAATACCTAAGACAACCTAAGAGCAAGCACTATGGTGCACATAAATCCCCACATATAGAGAATTTCCTCACATTGTGGGGAAATGCTCTTGCCATGTCTACATGGGGGTACAGATCTGTACCTCCATGTACACATGGCTTACTCACCAGTTACCAAGAAACTGCAGCATACGATTTCTATGAAGCCGCTGCGGTTTCTATGAATCCTTTCTGTCCGCGGTTACTAGGAAACCGCCCAGATTTAAATGCTTGTTTGATCTTTTTTGTTACACTCCTCACGCACTCCATCCGAACCCTTCGTTTTACAACGGTCTAATTAATCTCGGTCGTCAATTTTATAACGGTAAAAAATAGATCCATTGTGGTTTACTTGACGAATTTATGCACTTGGGGAGATCGGTGTCTACTTCGGGAAGATAAGATTGAGGATGAAGAAATTCTAGCTAGGACTTTGAAGCTATGGAAAGAACGTAAAGGAATTTGAGTATGAACAGCATTACCATCTCCTCAATACTTTGTTGTGTACCATTTATAAAACTTGAGTAATTACGTTTAATGTAAGATTAATTGGATAAAAGTTGCTTGAGTTTCAAATTTTAAGTAACATAGGTTTAATATGCAATGTAATGAATAAAAGTGGGTAACTAAAATAGAACTAGTATGTCAAAGCTAATTAATATTCCGATGTAATGCAAATTGGACTTTCATTAATGTTTTCAAAGTGAAACATGTTTCCATACAACACCAAACTTATTGATAATCTAACTCCCACTCCTTTGAACCAACATGCGACCCAGTTGAACGAGTGAGGTCTCGTGAGGGCTTACAAAGTGATATACCCACAAAACCAACGCTACCAGTTTCTAATCCTCATTTTTCGATGAGGTATTCCAGTAGTTTGCTTCATCTTCCGAAGTGGTACCTAACAATATTTCATCTTCTATGTCATCATCAGACCAGCCGTTTGGATGATCCTCACCTTGCACTTCCGCATTCATCCAAGGTAGTTTCTCTATAAAAGATAAGATAGCTGTTGAAATATTCAAACGGCTTACCATTAGTTACGCATAGGTGTCCACTGCCATACTCTCCTATAACAGAAAAAATTTATTGTTTTAGTATTATGTTGCTGAGCCTCAAATTTTAAACACATATTATTAAAAAGAATATCGTTTACCACATCGGATCTTGTGAGCCTTCCTACACCAATTTGGTACAACACATTCTGGTTCTTAACGAACTCACGCACTGCTTTTTTGATAATCCTTACATGACTCTTGATGGCTGTTACAGACGGTTGACGTTACCATTAAGCTCAGTGAGCTTTGTCATGACCCTTGTCCACATGTTTGCTGCGGTAACACGTAGAGTTCTAACATCCCTTTGTGTGTAAACAAACGCCCAACTCTTAATGATAGCTTCGTTTTCAGCATCTGTATACTTAATAACCATTATGAAAACGAGTTTTTTTTTCTAGAACACTATAACACCATCACACTCAAAAAGACTTTGTAGAACTATATTGAGAAGAGGAGAAGCAGAGAAGAGAGTGGTGTGCAATTCTTTCAGCGAGAGGCACCTTTCTTATACACAGAAAATTATAATTGTTCAATTGATTGACATATGGGCAGCACTGTTTGGTGATTCGATTAAACACAACTGATTGAAGCGATCACCTGATGGATGAAGAGACAATACAACTTTTATATGCCGGGATTGAAGTGATTAAACCCTGCCATAGGAGACAAAAAAAACTGGTGTCTGGGTTGAAGTGATTACACAATACAAAAGTGAATAAGTTTTATCGTTTCTTAAAAAATAACACCACGACACAATACAAGTTCAACATTTGAAGTGTTTAATTAGAAGACCTATTCGGACTCGTAGTCTCTGTATTCGGGGCGGAGGGACCTAACATATGCCTCACCTTTGTCGGTAAGGTGTTCGAAGTGGGTGCGGCCATGCCTTAACAAATACATTAAACATTCCTCGTGCACAAATGGATGTGTACCTGGCGTGCTGCCCAAACGCTAGCAACTCTGGATTGCTACCAATAAAAGTAAATAATAAATAATTTGTGGGTGCAAATATGCAAATTTAACATTAACATAAACACTTTGTGTGATACTCACTATGAATTCAGCTGATTTCCCTGCATGGTGTTGAAGAACCAATTTGGTGCATTTGATTTGCTCCAGGATACGTGTTTCAATTGTGTCGAATCTAAAGGCCAATTGCTTCCAAGTGAAACCTTTACGATTTGCACCCATTTCCTCATAGAATTCTTCGACTCTCTTAAAGAACATGGAATGATGTTCTTTCGGGCGTTCACAGAAAATGTTGCACCAGGCATCCATAAGGTGGCAGTCACCGTCCTTAGTAAATTCCTTCAACATTCAAATAATTCAAATAATTTACTATCTTTTAAACAGTAAATGTATTTGAAGGGCAAAAATTCAAAAATTCAAATAATTTACTACCTACTTTTGTATGTGGTCACAAGTTCACAAGTACAATAGTCCCAACAACCATATTTTCCATGGTCACAAATGAAATAAACCCACTTTATAATGTAACCCCACTTCACCTTACAAAATCACACATTGTTACCAATATCATCAAAGCTTTTCTATCTATACACAAATATGATACATATTAGACGAAACTTTACTTCCAATGAAGATACCAATATCATCAAAGCTTATTATGCAATCAAGTTAGAAGGAGGAAATCTTAACAACCAAGATTTATGGGCTGTGGTTGATAGGTGTGCAAAACACCTATTCAAGAGTACCTATTCCATACACTTTAGTCGACTTAAGCCTCATATATTGTTTATTTTACTCGTTTTCTATTTTGCAGGTATTTTGAAATCATCTTTAATAAAATGAAGCAAAAACGACTCAATTCACAACTTGGAGTCATATGGAGTTGGTGGTCTTTCAACACAAGGACACAAGCACAAAAGTGATGAAATCAGACAATTACTGGAGGGCAGCTATTTTGGGTTTCAGGGGCACCACCAAGTTCTGGGCGCCTGATTATCCCCATCCCCAGCAGACCGCTAAGGGGCAACCCTTATCCACATCAAAACAGACGCAGATTTCAGATCTGTTCTGTGGTTTCAGTTCAAAGCAAAGTGATGGAGGACAGAAGAGGAAGCAGAGCAGAGAAATTATGGCATTTGAGCTCAGGAGATGCAGGAATGGAGCAGCAGGAATGCCTATGCGTTCTACAGGGGGTTCAATGGCGCTGGGATTCAAAGGAGGAAAAGAGAGGTGACTGTGGGTAGCGAGACAGCTAAATGAGAAGAAGGGGAATCTCACTCAAGGGAGTAATCAGCACCAGAATCTGATCGAAGTTCCAGGGAAGAAGAATAAGTGTTGCTGCTATGAATGTGAGCCGAGATTCCAACAGAAAAGGGGTGATTGAGATTGAATGCTGCTGCTGATTTATGGGTCGAGTTAGGACATGACGAAGGGGAAAAGAAGATGAGGTTGTGGCTACTGATTGTATGCCGCCATTGCCGTAGACTCAACGAGAGATCAGAAGGAGAATGGCGAGTAAATTGCTGCTGCTGTGGGATTCAGGGAGTTGGTTCAGGCTACTGTTGAAGCTTGAACGGACTGTGGAACTGAAATTGAGTTGCTGTGTCGGAATTTTGAATCCGACAGACGAAGAAGAAGAAGAAGAAGAAGAAGAAGGTGAGCACGTGCAACTGGCACGAAGATGGAGAAAACGTGCAACAGGCACGTGTTGGCGGAGTTGATATGGCTGGGCCGGGTTTTGTTATGTTAGCTGGGCTTGAGAAGGTTAACGAGTTTAGGAAAGGTTGGGCTTTGGAAAGTGGTCTGGAATTGTGATGGGAATAAAAGGGCAGAGAGTTTTCCAGGATTATTATCACGCACAGTTTGGAGGAGGTTCTCTGGCACGGTTCCCGAGGTGACAAAAAGCTAGGGTTTTGGCACGGATTTCGAGGTGGAGCTTTGGGAGAAAGATTGGAGCTTTGCATAAGGGAGTTTTTATGATTTCTAGCACTTTAATTATGTTTTCTTTTGCTTTCAAGAACAACATGAGTAGCTAAATTTCTTTTTATTGGTTGAGGATGTAGTCTTTTAATTGCAAGACATGCTATTTGCTTAATTATGGAGTTAAACTTATTCATATTCGTTGTCGATTTTATTCTACTTTGTGTATGAGTGTATGATTGATGTATTACACTAAGATAGAACATATTTTGATTCAAGTGGCCAATTGAATTAGGTTATGTTATTATCTATTGCTAGAATTAGGTTTGGAGATACGAAATAGTTGAAGAACCTATTCATAAGTAGCACAATATGATTATTGAGGTGGTGATAGCTTCGAGAGTCATATGTAGGATAAAACCTTTGTTGAATGAACCATTCATGGTGGTTCATTGCATTGATTAGCCTATTTCACAAAACTTAGTGCTCTTAGAGAGTTGAACTCGATTACTCATGGTGTCGAGTTATTCTCTACGTAGTATTCACACATTCATCGTTATGGTGTGTGATGACATTAGGAAATTCCGGAATATTTTCGCGATGATGTATTCTAGGGCTTTTGATGATGGTAGAACTAGTTTAAACTCCATATATTATTCATATGCATGTTAAGCAATTTAAGATGAAACCTTAACCAATATTCTCCACTCTTGATTACTTTCAAATTATTCTTTGCGTCTTATTTACTTGCTTTTATTTTATTTTGCTTTTAGTTTTAAAACAACAAACAACCCCCCCTTGGTTACTTTAGGATTCAAATATTGAAATAACAACCATTACCTCTTCGTGGACGAACATGTTCTTACCTCTATATTATATTATCATATATTTTGAAGGTTTAGGACTTAAGTATATTTGTGCGGATTCGACACGCATCAGCGGTCTTACCTAAGTTTGAGGAATTGAACGGTGGAAATCCTAATGGTCGGGTGATTAACGGGTTGATGAATAGACGTAGTATGATCAAGAGATCCATCCGAGCATTTCATAACCAGGTTCTAAGATGCAGGCAACAACATCCAAATTATGATGAGGCTAATGTGGTTAGTTTCAAGAATTTGGTGATTTCATCCAACATATCTTTTGTCCAAATAAATTTCTACTTACCAAATGTTTCTTTTGTTTCATGGTGTGTAGATGCTTTGGGCAAAGCAATTACCATATGGAGAACAAACGTAACTTTATCTACGATGTCCCTTATGGAGTGTGGCGAGCATATGTTACACAAGTACGTGGTTAGCATGTGTTTTGAAAGGTTGTAGTGTTTTCCAATAAGAAGTTTTTCTACACCTTAGCTTAGTTCTATTTTCAATGTCAATGGCTTACATTCTAGTTGTAGTGGTTGTGTATCCATCTAATTACACTGTAGGTGTAGAAAATGCATCCTACAAATAAAAGCATCCTAGAGGTG
>JAJJMA010291429.1:0-14670 GCA_023529015.1 Papaver nudicaule | reverse complement strand
TAGAAGAAACTTAAAGCTACCATAGGACCTGAATTGTTGATTAGAGAAGCAATGACTGTAATTGCTTGTTCTGGGGTTAAATGAGAAGGTTCGATTTGAAGATTCAAGTACTTGGGCATTGTGGTTGAGTCGGATTGGTATGAAGTGTAAGATTCATTTACTAAATTGCAGATTGTGGAAACTGAAGTTTCGGTTTGAATGAAGGGTTCTGGTGGCAGTGGGGATTGGGAAGAGAAGGAGAAGGAGGATAGGAAGAAGAAGAAAGGGTTCGGGTATTTTGATAATGAAGAAGAAGAAGAAGGCCATGGCAGTTTGCAGTGAAGTAATCGAAGTTTTGAAGGACATGAAAGCATGGAAAACTGAAATGGGAAGAATTTGGCTGGTAGTCGAGTATGAAAAAGAAAGAGGAAAAGGCATTGGTTTTGTTGCGGCAGATGCAGGAAATGTGGGTCCGCCACTTTAGAATTTGGGAGACTCACATTATTGTCAGAGCATCTCCAATGGGAAGATGTTAACTTCCTGTATTTAAGGAGTTATCATTTTTATCAAAAATTCATCTCCAATGGGAGTGTGAAAAGATATTGTGAAGGTGATTTGGCAAGTAATTATCTTGACATCCTCAAGTTGATCCTCTAGTTTCAGAGGATCTCTTTAAGGATGTGAAAGAATTTTTAAGAGACAAAAGTAGTTATTTGTTATATTTTGAATTTCAAAAATATGATAGTAACCAATAGAATTGTTCCACCTATATTTTTAATCATAACTTGACTCTTCTGGTTGGAGATAAAAATTTTGAACATTCTAAAAATAAGGGATTTTAATCACTTTTTTGTTTAAGGATGTCTTAAAACTCCTTCCACAAAACTAGCACATCCCATCTCCGTTGGAGATGCTCTTATGTCTCTCGGTTTGGCTTTAGTTTATCTCCGGGTACATTAAGAATTTTTTATACTTTTTACTGCTTAGTTTAGGGGTGAAGAAAATTTGTTTTTTTGATGCGGGACGGTTATTTTATATGGGCATGTAAGACCAACCAAGTTTGGTAAACAGAAACCGCTCTGGACCTGAATTGTTATCTCATCGTATAACTCGATTCTACCAAGTTAGGCGCTTGTAGTCATATACTAAGGTAAGTAGTGCCTCAAACTACTCACCGAGTCGAGATCAACGATTCTCAAAATGACACACTGAGGGAGTAGTGGAGGCGCAAATAGGATGCCCTGGGAGTACATTACTTCTGGAATGTTAGGCTCCGGGACGTAGGTTACGTGGGTGCGGGTTTAAGGATCCATATGGAATATGGCATCTACAAAAGTTAAATTTGTAAATGTCTAAAATTCAGATTTCACTGTAGCAAACCACCAGAATTCGAAGTCGAAAGTTGATAACCAAAAGCAACAATCCACAATTGAAGTTAGCTTGCATCCACACACTGCACACACTTTCGTTCACAATTGAGAACCTTAAGAAGTTGGAAAAAGCATCAGAAAACATGATTTCTTGTAACATAACTCATGGTTATGTTGACAAGAATACAAAATCTCAATCGCTATAACTCTACTAACGTAGCTGACTAATTTGAAAGATAAAATAATTAGAATAGAAGAATTTTCATAAAAGTCGTAACTCCTACTAACCTTTTGTTGATGAAGAATATTCGATGTTTTCTTTATGTTCATTGTTTTCGTCTTCAAGGTCTCTACTACTTTGTCTATATCCTAGTTCCGAAATCTAAACTCTAGTAGGCTAAACCAAGAATTGTGTTTTGACACCTAAAACTGACAACCAGCTTGACATACCAACGCTAGTGGGTTTGACCGGACAATGCCCTAACATGACCAATTTTGTTAGTCGATCCAGAGAAGCTGTCCTATTCGTAAGTTGTGCAAAAAATCTGGTACATTTTGTTTCGCTTCTCATCCTAGTTTTTCGCGACACTTCAGGTTTACTTCTTTTGTTAGGTCTCGACTTCTCTGTTGGCACCATGCTCAAATTTGAGCTATGCAAGAAGGAGATTTCTCTTGGTTCTTGCCAGATGTGCTTGACGTCCCCCCCTACCCCACCTAAATCAATTGCAATTCGTCAGAATACATCATGTCTTTCACTTAAGTTGTCCTATGCATTGTCAGTATTATAGCCCAATCATGTCTTTGATCAACTTTATCGCTAAATAACTGCATAAACTTCAAGGAGTATGAAAATTACCTGAGATTTAGCCACATCAGCAGCTTCTACCTGTATTTTAAGCTTCATCATCTCATGGTAGTCCGCCTTTAGAAGCGTCAGCCGTTGCAAAAAATAAAAGCAACGGCGAGTGGCCGTTGGCGGGACGCCGTTATTATTGGTGTTACAATAATTTCAGCAACGGATCTGCCGTTGGTGTAATTATAATTACAGCAACATATGCATCTGTTGTAGTAATTATTGTCACGGATGAGGCATACCATCACACCGTGCCGCATGGCAACCTACTGTAACGGTCTACCCGTTACGGTGGGCAGTAACTGATAGACAACTTTTAACTGTAACATTACACCCAACGGTGTTTTTGTGCAGTAACGGTTTATCCGTTTGCCTGGCAGTTTTTGTAACTGTTTCGAAACAGCCTGCACCGTTGCGTCTGCCTAACTGATACTCTAACTGTTAAAGTAACGGAATAGACTGATGGAATCTATTTTCTAACGGTTCAGCGATTGCCACCTGTCCTTCTGCCGTAACGTATCCAACAACTTTTGCTCCCATTAGTCTACGGCGTGTAACACTAGTACAAAAATTGCATTTCGCCACGGTAATTACCGTGACCAAAGGTCTATGGTCACGGTTTTTCAATTTTTAGAAAACGTGACCAAAGGCAGCGAGGCGGAAAGTGTACCATTTGGTCACGGTAATTTCCGTGGTTATTTGGTCTAATCCCCGTGACGACACCTTCATTGGTCACGGTTTTTTACTGTACATCGTGACAGAGTTGCTCAATGGTCACGGATTTTTGTTGCAAAACGTGGTCAAAAATTTTTATTGGAACAAATTACTAGATTACACGATGACAAATATACCATCACATGTAAAAAATAGGCAAAGTTGTTAAATGTAAATGAAATTTATAAATGTCACTGAATCTGATAATATCCCGACAATAATCAACATACTTTACGATAATCTTGGTATATGGATCTATAAGAGTTAGATAACAAGCACAAATCAAAATAATCAGTATCATCAATACATGTAAATATGTTTGATAAAGTAGGGCAACCTCCGACAGGGTTTCAGAAAGAGAGATTCACTTCAAGGCGTGCCTACTCCAGGTCATGTTCAGTGAAGATGCATGTGCTTCTCTAGACTGTGCGGCTAGGATGTCATTTGGCTGCAAAAACAGAGAAATTAAAATGTCAAGTCAAGTTACGATACAAGATTTTTTACTACTTAAGTGCGCAGTTCATTCAAGAGAAAGCTTATTAACAAGTCACTGTAGCAAAATTTTCTAGTCATTGACCTTACAAGAAATTATATTTCCATTTTAGACCACATTTTGGTACAGTAGGACAAAGTGCTCTAGTTTCCACTCTTATTGTTCACGTATACAAGAAACTGGGAAGAAAACTACAATATGTAGCAAATAATACTTGGATGGAATTCATCAATTCTACCTTCACCGCCATGGTTTGATTCCAGTTCAGCTATTCTTGCTTTATGGGTATGCACCTGCAATAACATCAGTTAGCCTAGAGTCAAATTATCACCAAAATAACCATGCACAAAGACAGAAGGTTTAAGTTATTGCCATTATTCTTGCCTCTTCTGTCAGCATCTCGATTATTTTCCTCTCCTCGGTGGTATCTGCAGATGCACTAGTGTTCTCCGCCAAATTTTCCGAAATGCCATCAAGAACTCCAACGCTTGTGCTTGTACTATTATCTAAGCTTTTCTCTTCAAGAGGAAGTAAGTCACTGGGACCCTGATCTAGAACTCGGTCATCATCCTCCACAGAGGACTTTCCACTATAGGTTGCTCAGACTCTGCAGTATGCTGAGATAATGTATGAGATGGTTCACTGGCTGCCCGAGGAGATCTGCAGCGAGGAGAGGAATCTGTTCCACCTAAACAGGATTCTTTGTTTCCGCCTCGCTCTTTGTACATGAAATCTACAGGAAATAGACAAGACAAATTCTCATGATGACAAAGGATATCGTAAGAGAGGACACTCCCCAGAGAATGAGCATATATGGACACATGAAAAGGGCTATCATGATTTAGGGTACTTCCACGCATGAGATTATAGGAATGGCTTTCTATACTCTAAAGGAACATAAAAGCTTGAGCAATAGATTCCCGAAAGGTACTTACTTTTCCATCGTAACCTGGATTCCTCTTGATAAATTTCAGGTACAACCTATTTAGCTGGTTAGAAAAGACAAGATTTTTAGTTCTAACTTGCAACAGATAGTTGTGAAGTCCAGCTAACAACTTTTAATGTTTTCCACAATTAATGTATGTTATCTGATTATTTGGAGAGGGGCGAGAGGCCTCGGGCCTAATACTATATTGATAGAACTATCAAACACGAAACATTGGCAGAGACTTTCAAAACTAAATAGCAAGTGTACCGAGTTGATGATCTCCTGACAGTAGATGGGACTCATGTAATATAGCACATCATGAGCAGTTGCACTGAGCATGAAACGCAAGCCACGCACACCCTCCAGAGTAACCTTCAAAACTGTGCTCTCACCATCAAGCTTCAACCCCTTTCTCCACTACAAACAAGTACCATGCTAAGATTCGTAAATCTACAACAGGGGGAAATTTAATAAACTTACATTAGCTACAGCGCATGAAATATAAATAGCAACACAGCAGAAAAGTATATGAGAGACAAACATATACGGAAACATAGAACACCATGAAAGAATTTCAGACTGTTCTCAAGATGGAGAGTTTATGAATGGGTAATATAATTGGTTTACCTGACAAGGAATGACGAGTACTCTCTGAGTACTGAGCTGGTGTGCAGACAGATGATGTTTCAGCCAGATTTGCTGTAATTGCGCGAAAATCTCAAACTTCATTAGCTACATTTGCTTTCTCCAACCTTTGACCAATATCGTGAACCATAAATACTAAATGCCTAACTAGAACCTAAAAAACATTTAATAATTAGAATGTTAAACACAAAATAAATGAATGAAAAAAAAATCACACTATGATGCAATTACCGTATCTAATGGACAGTATCATAATCATATAGGACGTACACAGTGCAGACAGATGATGGACAATGGACACTTCACGCATTGCTATTCGTCAACATATTTACAGATGAAGTTAGTTGATCAAGGTTTTCAAATGCAAAATTCCTTAACGAAATTAAGTCATATATGATGATGAAGTAAAGTTAAGAATATCAGGATGGATAATGAATAACCCATTCTTTTCAGACGAGTTTCATATAGGAAATTACCAGCCTAAGGAATAAGCCTAACTGAGTCTTGGATGAGTGCATCGATCCTCAATTGCATGTTAATACACCGAGATGGTGCAATTCTCAGTCCCACATGAATTTTTCAGGTCACAAGCTAGTCATTTTATCTTAAGTGGGACACCCTAGTGCTGAAAAAATTGAATTCAGAACTCTTGTCAAATATATTAGAACCAGTTATAACGCCCTAACTGAAATGCAGCAATAAGTGTCTTACCCAATTTCTTTCCCAAACTCTAATTGTCTCTTGCTGATCTCTCGTAGTTAAAGGTAGAACATAAAATGCACATCATGGATGAGTTAGTGATCGGAAGCATTCACTCATACGATCGCTAATTCTGCAAATTTATTTTCAGGGTGTAGTTGGTAAAATCCCCATAGTAGAGATTTTACCAATACATCCAATAATCAAACACGAGATAGACATAAACACAAGGATTTATTATTGATTGATGATTTGTAATCATCTTCTTACATAGATTTCCATGAGAACTTAAGTGTTCTTCATGTTCTTGAGTAGAGGAGTAGAAGAGAGGAAGATGGAGGTAGAGGGAGAAAGTAGTAGAGACCATCCCCTTATTTTAGGGTTACATTGCTATTTATATGAGATCTAATTGACAGATTTACGATACTACCCTCAAAGGGAATCCTATGCTAGAGTTCTTCTATGGTGCATCTTCTCTTAGGAAAGTTAAGTTACTCTGGCCTTGGCTTGGCGCCACATAGCGAATATATTCCAACACCCAATAATCATTTGTCTTCTTCCACCAACAAGCTTGGACGGCGACCTCAATCTCCATTCTTCGAACTTCAGCGGCTAGTCTTCTACTGGATAAGGATTGATGACGCGGATCCCACTGAGTCAACGAGTCAACTCTGACAATCTGACCACTCTGATCTTCTGACAAATGCTCAACCACTTCTCAGCTTTCTGTCGGTGACGTGTTCTTTACCCGCTGATCACAATTCACTCTTTCATTCTTCTAACGATATTTGCCGATGTAGCTTCAGCGACAGTTGATGAAACCTCAGCGGTATTTATTAGTGTAGCCTTAGCGGTATCGTATGCTAATGTGGTCCTTGGCGTTCACCCGTTGATCTCCTATGCATGGTGATAAACCTAAAACTTCTGTTTGATGATTCTGTACTTCTCATTGATAGTCTTCTTACGTAGCCTCACCTCTAGGATGCTTTTATTTGTAGAATGCATTTTCTACACCTACATTTTGCCCCTTTGCTTATGGATGGTTCGCAGATTAATCCTTAAGCAAAATCTCCTTGAAACGTCATCTGGTGCAGGCGGAGTAAGAAGTAAAGTCTTCGAAGTAGCTTGGCTGGATCTATTATTGATTTGGATGGCTTTCTTCGGCGAACTGTCTTGGACGAATCTTCTGTTGGCGGCTATGGTTCTGACATGGATTGGCGTGTTGTCTTCAATCGTGCTTGGCTGACTCTGAGATTTGGACTTCAGTGCGCTGATGTAAACTTGAGCAGATCTTCTATTTTCGGCGGATGACCATTGCTTGTTGAGAATACCGTTGTGCGAAAATCTATGGAGCTTTTTCTTCAATAGGCTGACAAGGTTCGGCGACCATTAATGTGAATGAGGTATTAGTTGTTTCCGCCGTCTTCAAATACATTTGTTTTTGAGTGTTGATGAAAATTTAGGAGGCTTCAGCGATCTCTATTTGAAAGTAAATGCTTTGTCTGCTTCTTTAACTAGAGGAGAGATGAGGAGTTTTGTAGCCCAAGGTATACTTCGGCGGTCTTTGTTGTTGAGGATCCTGATCTGAACTGTTTACTTGTGAATCTTCATAGCGGTAATTGTATATCAAGGGATTTTGCGAGTGACGGTTGATTGAATTTTTGTTGTTGCTGAAGGAACTGAGCGGAAGAATACAACTTGCTTTAAAAATATATATATCTATATTTGCCCCTACTCTTGCGCGAGGTTCTGAAGCAACGACTCTAAATTCAACGACTTGTGGTTGACATGTCTACTTTCTTGCTTTTACCGCTATGCCTGCCTTGTATTGATTTAAAATCCTTGTATTCACCAAGTGATGCCCTGCAAATGAGTCATAGAGAAATTAAAAAGAAGTTTTGTATTTCATGTACATGGTTGCCCCTTTTTGCTTTGAAAGGTAAGGAATCGAAACTTTTGAAAGCAAAAACGAGTCAAAACTTCTGCATTTTATAAATGGCTCTGCCCCTGTTGGTCATGCTATAAATTTGTAAAATGCAATAGGAAACAATAACTCCAAGTAGTTATGACATACTAATATAATAACTTGGGTAAGTGATACTTAGCTCTCAGCGGTTAGGTGACTATTGCTTGTTTATTGCTAAGTTCAGCGGGTAACATAAGATTGAGTCGCTGCCCCAGCGTGTATCAACTTGTAGTTACTTGTTTCACCTCAGCGAGAATTCGTGGTGTTCAGCGGGTATGTTGTTGTAAAGTCGCCGATCCATTTGAATGAAATTACAGAGGTTACTCGAATTCGAGATTGTACCAAGGCATATAACAAAGCAAATTTGAAAGGTAAAAGATAATATTGTAGATGCAAATAGTAAGACAAACTTAGTGGTCGTGCCCCTGCCATGGTTAGTAACTCATAAGGGAAGTGTAAATGCATTTGTAATGACGCATGTGTCACTATTGAGCGTATAACGAGATGTTTGCAAAGTTTGTGATACTTAGCTTGTTTGTTCAGCGTAAAGTAAATGGTTTGGCGGTTGCCTCTTGGTCAATTTGAAAGCATTTGATGTTACCATATCTATCAGTTGATATCCAACTTAATTATGTGCAGGTCGGCGACATATGTACCAAGCTTGAATTCTTTGGCGAAGACCGTTGTAAGCAGCTCCTTGTCTTCTTAGAAAGCGGTGATGTTTGAAGTTCTTGTAGGTATGCTCTATCCACGCAATTTGAAAGCAAAGTTAGTTTTTCCGTTGTGTATGCTTAAAATCATGGCGGGGTAATGCAAAGGTAACAATATATGTTTTTCCGTTGACTCAATTTGAAGCTGAAGAACACCATATAAACTAAGAGTTATAGTATGCTGAGATAAAATTATTGTAGAGCTTTTTATTATGCCCCTGGATGGCTGCCGTGTTGTGTAAATATTGATGGCGACCTTTGCCGAGTTCAATTGTGCGTCCAAAAATTTTTGTGAGGAAGCATATCTTTCAAGCAATGCTTGAAAATAATGAGATGGAGAATTATTATGCCGCCGAAGAAGATGAATTCCTTGCCAATTTCTCTTGTTTTTAATCCTTTTGAGGATCAGATACAATCTTTACTTTGCTTTCCCTTTTACCGCCGGTATAATCGAATCCATTTTATTTTAATGATGAACTGACAACATTCTTTCTTATCCACATCGCACCCGTTTTCGCTATACATTGTTACTTGTGCCCGTCGGCGATCTATTATAAGTGGTTGGTTTGCCAAGAGGGTGGTTAGTGCCTCCGGGAGTCTTATATTTTTCTGCCAGCACTTACAGATCAACAAGTAACGCGTCAGGAGTTATAGCACCAGTTAGCCAGATTTACTATTAGTCAGACATCTAAAATGTTTCATTATGCCCCGGCGTATGACTTTCATGGCAATCTTGCCTCATCATATGGCTATTGAGCCTTGTAATTTTCTTGGCAATTTTGCCTCAGTATAAGGCTTTTGAGCCTTGTAATTTTTCTTGGCAATTTTGCCTCAGTATATGGCTTTTGAGCCTTGTAATTTTCTTGGCAATTTTGCCTCAGTATATGGCTTTTGAGCCTTGTAGATTTTTCTTGGCAATTTTGCCTCAATAGGACCTTTTTGGTCAGGAGCAATTAGCTCATATAGTCGGCGAAGCTCATTGGCTTATTCTTTCGGCGCTTTTTTGCTGTATAACTCATATAGTCGGCGAAGCTCATTGGCTTATTGTTTCGGCGCTTTTTCACTTATATGCGTTATCATGAAGGCGAACTACTGACTTTCTTTCCTGTGTTCAAAGACAAAAACATGTCGAGAATGTGGTGGAGAGATAATATTGCCCCATGTGTTAGCGGTAATCACATAGTATTTTTTTTAAAAAAAAAATTTAATCTGATTGAGATTTTGCCCCAGCTACTCTCTTGGGTTGAGCAAGGTGGACTCCTAAGTATAATCATGGTTACATTACACTGCGCGTCATAGCCATATGTAATCATTTGGTTTGGTTTCAGCGGATCTTGGAAAACTTTGCATCTTAAACTTAGCAGCAGGATGCCAATTTGGAGATGTGAGACTATGCAGTCGTTATGTCCTCACACCGCTGATCATTCTTTGCACAAGTTATTTTAGGAAGACTTTGCATCTTAAACTTAGCAGCAGGATGCCATTTTGGAGGTGTGAGACTATGCCGTCGCTATGTCCTCACACCGCTGATCATTCTTTGCACAAGGAAATTTACAATGAACTATATCATTTGATTATGACGCTTTCTAACACGTTTTGCATGTGATATGGTAGCGCGCTAAATTGTATCGTGGTGAAATTTTAAATAGTCTAAAGTATTTGGAAATTGTAGTATGTGACCTGGAATGTGAAATAAACTAAGAAATTCTAATTTATCATGACAAATGTAATTAGTATCTCTATTGAGTTTCTCCAACGTACAAAAGGTGTGTCCACCGAACATAATTTTGGTTGTATTGTGGTATAAGAATGCTCTAAGCTACGATGAGCGCCGACATAAAAAATTTTGACTTTGGAACAATTCATATCTGAGAAAGATGAAATTTAAGTGGTAGGAAATGCTTATCATTTTGTTTGATTCGGCGGAAGAAATATTCCATTGGTTGGAGCCAAAGTTCAGCGTCTTCCGCTCACATTTCGCCGTATAGCTGATTTAAGTACCTGGGATTTTTCAATAATAAGTCAGAGATGTAAAATACTATGCTTTGACTATAGCGCCTTGACTCTAAATAGCGAGTTAGAAATATTGTGCAATTGAAAATGATAACGTATTGAATTAAAATTTTAAACTTTCAACTTTAGCATATGAGATTTTCTTATATTGATGTCGCCGATGTTCACCAAAATTTTCTTGTTTACGATTTCAGCTGCAAGAAAAGAGGTGTAGTCTAATGACTGAACTATCACATGCTTGTGTTAAACTAAGTATTCGAGCAAAAGATTTATAGAAGTTGATAGTATAGAGTTCAAGAGTCTCCCCTCTGTGTTGTTCGTGCTTTATTACTTTGCTGATCTGAGATGCCATCGAAGTACGTTACTGGTTCGGCGTAGTGATTGCCACGAGATAATCCTCCTTTTTATAGTATATGCCGCTTGGATGTAAGGCAAATCCCTTATGTCGAAGAGAATGATGCTAGGATTTTTAATTCAGGAGTCCGAATTTGCGAGTAACACTGAGCGGCATTAATATACTCACGGAATAATATATAAAGAAAATTTATACGAAGTGTGAAGGGTAGAAATGTGGGGCTTGTCCCCTTTTTAAAGTAAGCGCTATGCCCAGCAAGATTGTTGGCCAAGCTTTGTGCGATACTTAGTAAATTGCATGAGTGTTGTCGGCGACGATGACCATCAGATTTTGGGCAGAAATTAACAAAGTATCAACAAGTTGGGGTTCAGCGACTTTCGATATTCCTCCTTCTGCCTCGTTACACGGTATAGCAAGTGCCATGCAATTTGGCGGCTCTACTGGCTCAGTCTAGTATCTCCTGATTTTAATTGGCTATTTGGCTGACTTGTGGTGACCCCAAATGATATAAGTTGGTTATTTCGCCTATCTGGCTTATTCGAGTTGTCTATCCTTGAACAACGGTATTGAGTTTGCCCCAGCAAATTGTACCTGAGTCTCATAACCAAAGTAAATAAGAGTTAGTTGAATATCATCTCATAACTGCTGTCTACCCTTGAACAACGGTAGTGACTGGAACTTTCTGTTAAAACTGTAATGTACAATAATAGATCTACTTATGCCATTTATCACTAAACGATATGCAAATAAAATGTTGCATGTTGATGTCAAGTAAGCTTGTGCCATTTATCAAGTAGTGTATGGGATACTGCATGTTCGATATATATATTTTTTTTTTTTTGAAAAGTTTAGCTAATCTTTCTTAGATGGAAATGAGAGATGTAACAACTATGGAATACTAGAAACAAAGAAGTGAGAAAAAGAAAGAAGAAGGTCAGAATGCTTCCCTTCTATTTATGGAATACTGAAAACTTTTTCGAAAAGTTTAGCCAAGTAAATCTTGATTTTGCTGTAGTTGCACACCAACAGACTCAATTGATCTCTTAATTGGTAGTACGGCGATAAGATTGATTCGAGATGACCAGTCTACAATAGTGAGATGACTTTTCTACGGCAGCCTGATTTGTTCCCAGCGAATTTATTGCTACGGCAATCTGACTTTGCTGTTGTACATCTACAATGACCACCGGCGATGTAGCTAATCCATTCCTCCTTCATTAGAGGTTCAGCGACGTTGAAAGAACTACTCGGCGTGGTGAAATGAATAAGTATTGACTACAGTCGTTGGTGTTAAGGTGATTCCTTCGTTGAAGTATTGGTGAGCGAGTGATAAAGTTTAATCCGCTGTCGCTGCAAACAACAAATTCTTTTGATGAGTAATCAAAAGGACGAAAGCTAAATCAATTTATACCAAATGAGATATGAAGAGCCTCAGGAACAGTGATAGAAATCCCCAAATGACATAGAAATGTAATGGTTTTACGAAAAAGTTTATATGGGTTTGTAAAATGATAAGAGATACGTAATCAAAGCTGCCAGATTTGTTCTCAATTCAGATTTGCAATAAAAGACTGATTTTTATAAGGGAGAACTCCTTCTAAAAGCTAAACTTGAGACAGTCAGTGGCAAATGATGATTTTACAAATATGTAGACTGCCATACGTTATCAAGTGACAAATACTCATGGGTGTCGATTGTACAAAGCTAATCTTGAGACAGTCACACGCTGTACTACAATATTTATGTAAAATGTAAAGAAGGTAACAAACTTGAGTTTGATTAATGTAAGGCAAGAGTACTTATTGACGGGAGTAAACTTATTAACTAAGAGTTTAGAAATACTCCCCTTCGCGTAGTTACTTCGACGAGTAAGCTTGATGTGATTTGAAGTACTAAATCTCAATGAACTGGATGTGTATAGAACATTGTCAAGACAGTTTAGAACGAAAGGAGAACAGCGACATTTGAGATGACATTTCGGCGATATTGAAAAGGCTATGGACCAGCGGCTTGACTTGATCTGGAATTGTATCTTGCCAAAATAGGTACTTGGCTGTGTGCTTTCTGCAAACGTCAATGTTCACCGCCATCTAACCACTAACCCACAATGACAGCAACCTCACAATCTGGCCTGTATATAACCATGCCTTAAACCATATTCCAGCACCCCAAAATCCTTGTTATCTGTACCCAAAATAAAAACCCCTTTCTTGTCTTCAAAGTCTTCTCACAGTCCTTGGTACACAACAGCAAAATCACAGCTCCACGGCGTCTGACAAAAATCATGCTTTGAACTGCATCTAAAACTTCACTCAGAACTCAGTTTTTCCTGCTGTTTTTCTGGTTTTGCATCTGATAACATTGAATCCAGCAAACTCCCCAACAAGCAACATGGCAGCAATAACGGCAGCAATAGCATGGTAGCAACAGCGGCAATATCAACACGGCAGCAGCAGTAACGGCATAACAAGAACAGTGGCAACAGCAACATGGCGGTGACAGCGGCAACAGCAATAGCGGCATCACTTACTACTCACAACATAGCAGCATAAAACCACACCAAAAGACTTGCCATCAACCTTGTCCTATTCAAGACTCCAACTTGAACACCAACCCAACTCTTGATTCATAAATCTCAGCGTAAACCCATATTTTGATTCTTCTCAAAGACCCTTACTGAAACACTGAACTCATGGCAGTCCCCCACAAAATCATGGCTGCAAAACTGGTTCAATCAATTAAACAAACACTTTCGATGCATGTTTTCTGTTGTGCTTTGATGCAGTCTGTTTATACTCTTCTGAGCTCAATATAGCTACATCCCTGCAATAGCATATCATTCACAAACAGAGCAACACTCACATACATTCATTACGGCACAATTTTTCTTCCTTCCAATCGTCCAAACAGTCCTCAATCTTTGAAGACAAACCAGAACCAATCATGGCAGCAATCCCTTTTCTTCCTTTGATGTTATGAGATCTTAATTCCTCATAAAGGGTAAGGTTAATGGTATTTCCAATTGGATCTCACTGCAGCAATAAAACAAATGCGTGAATAATCGTAACACCAAAAGTTAAGCATTTCAACAATTTTTATCAAAAAAGATTCTAAAACCGAAACACCTAAATTAAATTGAGCTAAAATGACTGAATGGAATTTTGATAAAATCTGAAATGGGTTTCGAAAAGAAGTTCCATTGATGAACAATCTGAGGTAAAATCGATTTTTTTCTGCAATAAAAATGCAATTTTTATAAGAAAGAACCCCTGTTTTGAACTCCCCAAATCTATATCAAAAAGAAGCAAAACTTAGAGGGATAGAGAGGAAATCTGTTCTTATCGATGATGATTCTATTGATTTTTATAGCCGCAGGAACTCTGTTGGGTTTGATTTTGCTCTCTATTCTCCCCTTTTTCTCGATCTGTGCTGCTCATGATTGAAATTTCACCATTAGGCTTGCTGGTAACTGAAAGTAGATCAAAGTGCATTCCGACAGGCAAGTGATGAATCTCAGCTGGGTTTGTGGTTGCTAATGGCGGCTGCTTTAACTCCATTTTTATTTTTAGGGTTGTTGCAGATCTGACTTGGTTGCCTCTGTAAACCCTCGATTCTCTGATGAAGTTGGTAAGGGGAAGTTTTTGTTGCCGTGTAATGTTGGTTGTCTGAAAACTTGGTTTTTTCTGACGAAAATATTCCTCGTTAAACGAAATCCTACTGAATCTTACTGAATCCACCGGATTTGCTGAGATTTATTGCCGGATTGGTTGTTTTCTTCATTTTTGAGCTTGCAACACAAGGTCACATGATTCAAACCTCTTCTAGCGCCAAAATGTAGTTGGTAAAATCCCCATAGTAGAGATTTTACCAATACACCCAATAATCAAACACGAGATAAACATAAACACAAGGATTTATTATTGATTGATGATTTGTAATCATCTT
>JAJJMA010291418.1:0-26182 GCA_023529015.1 Papaver nudicaule | reverse complement strand
TACCTTGATGCCTTCAGTCTTAGTTAATATAGTCTGTCATGTTTGCTTTGTAACACGAATACCTGTTGTCTTGAAGGATCACTTCAGTATAAAAATGTAGTTTTCTTTGGTTATTATTTGCCAGATAGTTTGTGCAGAACTCATATACTACTATAGCAGAGAGGACCCCTTAGTTAAATTCCCTCTAAGTCATTATTGATTGCGTTCTGTTTCTCTTATTAAATCATCCAGGTTCAAGTATTTTGGGGAAAGGGATCCTCACAGGCCAGTTGAAGATGTTGCCTTTTCCGTTGCTCGTTTTTTTCAAAAAGGTGGCAGTGTACATAACTACTACATGGTAATCTTACTTTAAAGAACTACACATTGAGAAAGATACTGTGCTTATCTTCTTATCAATACTCAGTTCACTTTATTACCTACATGTAGCATAATATTTCGTTATGTCATTACTTTTTGGAAGCTCAAGTATTAACTTAAACTGATAACTTTGTGGATTCAGTATCATGGTGGAACAAATTTTGGTCGCACTTCAGGAGGACCTTTTGTTACTACTAGCTATGATTATGATGCTCCAATTGATGAATATGGTTAGCCGTTATCCATCCCTAATAATATATTATCCTCTGTTACATATTTCAAAGGAATAGCTAGTTGTAATTGTTCTATACTGTAGAGGACAAAAAAAGCATGCCTTTCTATTATTTTGAAAACAGTATTCTTATGGCCTAATTGATTACAGGAATTGTGAGGCTTCCAAAATGGGGACACCTTAAGAAACTCCATGAAGCTATAATGTCATGTGAGCATGCACTGCTTCATGGTGAACAAACCCTTTTGTCACTTGGTCCTTTTCAAGAGGTGAATTCCTTTTTAATTCTCGGTATCTACTTTGATGGATATGCAAACTCCTGTCCAGCGAATTTTTAGCGCTGACAATCATGTGAAAGTTATGGTTATCAAGATTGCTGCAATAGCTTGTCTGATGAAAATTGGATTACTCTATAACCAGGATGATTCATGCAAATGTTCATCGAAGCTTTTATCTCTTTGCAGGCTGATGTATATTCTGAAGCTTCAGGAGCATGTGCTGCTTTCTTATCTAATACCGACCCAGAAAATGATAAAACAGTGACCTTTCAGAATGTATCGTATCACCTTCCAGCTTGGTCAGTCAGCATCTTGCCCTATTGCAAGAATGTCACATTTAACACGGCAAAGGTCTCTTCTACATATACCTGTCATAGGACTATGTGCTAAATGCTATTAGTGTTCAGTTAGTTAAATGCATTATAGATGTTCTACAACTTCCGTAGCAGAATCCTTCTGCGGATGTTGCTCACAAGACTGTTTTACTTACTTAATGCCTCCATAAAACTGATTACTTCATTCGCAAATCTCATAACCATCGGATAAAATTATTATTCTTTCCTAAAATCGAAGACCTTAGGACGTAAAATTGAGTGTGTACTGCAACAGTGAAGTTACAAACTCCCCCTATCAATACCTGCTTGCTATCATATTCCTGTGAATTAATACACTGCATGGTGTCAATTAATACACTGTGAATTACCTTTTCTTAATTTTGGCTCACAATAGAACATTTTTAACAGGTTGAATTCCAAAGCTCCATAGTGGAAATGGTACCAGAAAATTTGCGGGCATCACCATTGCAGTGGAATATTTTTACGGAAAAGGCGGGGGTCTGGGGAGAAGCAGATTTTACTAAACATGGTTTGGTAGATCACATAAATGCCACAAAAGACACTACCGACTATCTTTGGTACTCAACAAGGTAGATTTTATGATTTTATTTTCTCATACAAAAGCTGAAGAAATAAGTTATATTTCAAAAACATGGTTCGAAGAAAGCTTTCAAAGGAAATATCACTTTGTTACTGCGTACTGATTGTAGTGTTCCACAGCGTGTTATGTTTTTGCAGAGAGTAGTAGGAAAAATAGAACCTATTGTTACCTTTAAAATTCACAGTAATTGTGTTTGGTCACCACTAGCTTGTCGAAGCAAATAAACTTAGATGTAGAAAAGCTTAATTTTTGAATAAGAAGCAATTTATTAAACCTCTGCAAACAAAGTCACATGCAAGTACACTGTTTGGGTGAAGATGCCTCTAGGAAAACCAAGGGGCAACTTAGTGCACTCATTCACTATTCTGAAACAGTAACATTCTATGCAAGAAGTCGACACATTACAATGTAAGGAAAAAGACATTGTTTTATTGTTAGGAAACCAGGTCTTGCTAAGATCATAACAGTTACCTTTAAGCTTCTCCTTAAATTTCTTATAAGCACACATGCCGCTTTTTCAAATAGAAAGCAAATTAGAGGTCCGGTGAAAGTGTGTATGTATCAGATTCTTCTTTGATTATCTCATTATCTGTATCGCTGCTTTCTGTTCATCTATTTTTCCCAAAAATGTTTGTGTGAATACATGGCATTTTAGGATGCTAATGTGTTTCCGGTTGATGTTGTACTGGTAGTGTGTATGTTAATGAAAACGAGAGCTTCCTCAGCAACGGAACCCGTCCAAAGATTGTGATTTCATCGGCTGGTCATGCTCTATACGCCTTTATCAATCAGAAGCTCGAAGGAGATTCTTTATTTAGTGAAATTTCAAATCTGAGCCGTAAGTTTCCTGTACATGCTTCTGGTTGTAGAAATATATTGCTCAATTTCTCCTCGAAGTTACACTATTGATCACACAGCGTTTAAGTTCTTCGAAACATAGAATTGATTGTTTCTGAGTGACTCCCTTCCTTATTTTGGTCCCAAATACATGTTAGACCATGCAATGGTTGCCGGTGTCACGATCTAAATATACTAGAAAAGCATGGGGATGAGGATTCAAATGCAAAACCACTTGTGCACCGTCATCATGACATTTACCCAAACCAATACATACATCACTCTCCTTTTTATCAGTATGTTTTATTAATGGGTCCATGACTAATCTTACCAGTACACTTATCTGTATTTGTTTACAGCTAGCTCGTCTGGGGATGGTACAGGTTTAGAGTTCAAATTTGAAAGTCCCGTTAATTTGAAGGCTGGGAAGAATGACATCGATATTCTTGGCATGACAGTGGGATTACAAGTAAGTAGTTGATTTTCTTCAATAATCTAGGTTTCCTGTACTTCTCTAGGGCCCTTGTTCCAATTTAGCTTCTTGAAAATAAAAAGTTACAAGGTTGTAATCTCCGGTGTACTTCCTCCTTTTGGCTTCAATAAAGTATCATCGGCACATCATTGAATTAGAACTGCTCTGCTTCATATGACCAAATAATGTGGAGTCTATATCTTGTCCTCCTGACGTCGCTTGAAATTGAGCACAAAGTAGGTACACTGACTTTCGCAACGCTAATAGCAAAAGATCAGGATACACCGTTCTTGAAATTTATGGCAACCATAAAGCATCGTACTCATAACTATTTTAGTAAGAGAGTAACCAGGACCCGCCAGAGTATAATAGTAGTATAAACAAGCATCTTTTGTGTAGATCTCCTAGAGTCCTGCAGGTAATAATTTCTCCCACTTCCCTTATAGACTTGCCAATGTGTGGTCCTGTTAAGTATGTTTTGATATCTGCTTAAGAACATATCTATATATGTGTGTCACGCCTTCTAAATCTGCTAAATTTTGAATTGTCTTGACACCTTTCCATACTTAATATGATACCCTGCAGTGTTATCCATCAACAAAATTCCAAACAATACTTGTAATCAATCCACTGGCGCTCGTAACTAAACTGATTAACGAAATCTAATTTATTTTATAACAGCATGCAGGGCCATTTTACGATTCAATGCCGGCAGGGCTAACCAGTGTCAAGTTAGAGGGGTTCGATAACGGAACCATTGACTTGTCATCAAAAGCTTGGATCTATAAGGTGATTCCTTGATTAGCATTCTTTGCTTTTGTGGTTTCTAGTAGCATGACTTGATAGGTATGAATTGCTTTCTTCTGTAGCAGTTGCCATTTCTTTTTCATGAATCACTGTGTACAAGTGTATTTGTACAACAACCTAGTCAATCTTAGTTGTAATCGAAGTTAGTACTTGTTGTCTTAGCAGTACTTGTTACTAGTCTCATATTTCGAAGATAAGAAAGTAAAAAACCTATCAACATATACTAGAGCATCAAGTCCAGTATAGCTGCACATGATACTAATCTTTCCAAGTATAAATTATATTTCTGGAGTTCTGTAGCTTTCCTCTTTTTTACCTGTTTCTTTCTTCTCTGACTTCTTTTCTTTCCAGATTGGTTTAGAAGGAGAGCACTTTAAGATATACCTGCCAAGTGGTTTGAACAATGTGAAGTGGCAGTCAACCTCAGAGCCACCAAAGAATCAGCCTCTCACGTGGTATCAGGTAAGTTCCCCCAGTTTGACTGATTGGGCTATAGATCGTTACATAGATGATATTCAATATAGTTTTAGATGTTTGACTGATTGGGTTATAGATCGTTTCATCTGCCTACTTCTATTGGTACTCCTAAAAATTGAATCATGTTCCACACTTTGCAGACCAAAGTGGATCCTCCACCTGGAGATGACCCGATTGGTCTGGACATGATGGATATGGGCAAAGGCCTCGCTTGGCTGAATGGAGAAGAAATTGGAAGATACTGGTTAAGGAAAAGCTCGGTATATGATGGTTGCACCAGCAGCTGCAATTACAGAGGCACATACAATCAAAACAAATGCCGCACTGGTTGTGGTGAACCGACTCAAAGATGGTATGGCCAAAAATAGAAAACCATTTTTTGTCTTGCGCAGAGCAAATAACCTACATATAATAGCAAAATCAGACTAGCTGTAGAACAGATGAAAATTTAGCCCAGCATTCTGAGCTAATACGTTTCTCCAGTAGCTTAAGGCTAGTCATGAAATCAGCTGGTCTCTTGGAAGACCGAGTAGAAGAAATCCAACTTTCCTCATCTAAGCTTTGAGTTCGATACTTGAGAGATTTAGTTCTACATTGAAAAAGAAATCTGACAGTATCGGTCTCCAACTTGTTAACCCGGCTAACATAAATCCTGAAGTAATAGTAAAGCCGACGTGTGTTTATTTACATGACTAGATATGGAGGTATTGCATTCTTTTAATGTACTGAACATCTTTGAAACAGGTACCATGTTCCAAGGTCTTGGTTTAAGCCATCTGGAAACATTCTTGTGATTTTTGAAGAGAAAGGGGGAGATCCAAGTAAAATTAAATTCTCAAGACGAACTTCAATATGACTTTATGCAAAGAAGCTTGTTGTTGAAGCCGAGTGTAGTGGCAGCAGCTGATATTTTAGTGAAGGCACTATTACTAGAGAAAAACTTGACTTTACTGTTATGTTTTTGCTCAGTCCTAACTTGAAAGAAAAAAATGTAGTTCATTGAATGTTGTTTTTAGAGTAGTTTCTGTTAAACTATCAACTGAATTTGAATATCCAAAAGATGTTTCTTCTTACAATGAAGATTTCAAGTAAATTTCACAGTGGATTCTGCTTGTTTGTGCTTCTTCATTCTTTCAGTTAGAACTTTTGTCTCATAACTTTTCTTTTTTTATATGATTCTGGTTTTCAGTAGTTTGCTGGTAGAGTTTAGAAGACATAGTAACGTACAGAAGTTGGTTTAACTCGTGTCAATATGACTTCCAGGCTTACAGCAATAAGCAGAGTCGAATAAATTTACAAATATAAATAGCCCACAAGAGTGGCTTTTAGAAACATAAATAAATGTAGATCTACCTACAATATGAGACATTGAGACTTAGGAAATTGCCTAGTTTGCTATGGGGTTGGCTTGGTCTGTGCTATTGTTAAGGCAGGTTCAATCACTCTGACAGCAACATCTGTAGGTAGGAGGGCCTTCTGAGACGGTAGTTCAGCAATAAAAAGTAGAGTTTGCGCCCAACCAGCATATTTTCCATATTTGTTCACAAACGCCTCAGCCACAAGATTATGAAGTTTAGGTGTTAGACGCGCCCCTGCAAGTTCTGGTACGAGGTATCGAGTCGCAATCTTCAATCAACCCCAACATCACAAAACACTCGCATGTCAGAACTTGATATCCATGAACTAAATAAAGTTATGAACTGAACAAATATAGCCAAAGAGAGAGATGAACAATATTTGCAGCTAAATGATAGACTACACATGAGACTACAGAGCAGACGATCTTTAAAATAGGTTGTAAAGACATGAATCAAAATGGATAACCTTCAAACCATTTTTGTTAAAATTCCAATTTTCAGCAACAAACTCACAACTGTTTGCCTCAGTTTTGTTGTGGTACATGTCCATGTAATACCCAGGTCATATCAATACGTTTTGAATGCCTCAATTTTCATAGCTGATTGAAATGAGATTCTAATTCTACACCTTCTAAAACCTATATCAATCTTGAATCTCCCTCCGCTGGAGATACAGAATCAAGAAAATGCCAAGATGATATCCTTGCACGTATTTATAAAGTTTAAGCTTATCAGGTACTTTAGGTTTCTCGTTATTTGTGAGCTTAAATCTACACTTACTAGTTACAATGAAAGAAGAAAATTTCAAATTCGCGTAATCAGGAGACATGGACAAGGGGAGAAAAAAGTTGCACCTGCCACACATGTGTATCAACGGGAATGGCATGATGTTGATCTAGAGAGAAGAGGGCAATGCAAGCTGCTACCTTTGGACCAACTCCAGGTAAAGTACAGAGTGCTTCAACAGCCTCATGAAGACCCAATTCACGAAGAGAAATTAGCCATTCTGCACCTCCACCAGGCTTCGACTGCAGAAAGCTCATTGTATTAACTACATACTTTGCCCTGCTCAAGTAAGCCAAGATGGAATCGTTAAATGGTAGAAACAGTCAACAGTAACAAAGCTTGGAATAGGAGAAAGATGCAGGATACATTATATGTAAAATCTTATATATCACCGCAGCATTAAGGATTCAGGTCAATATACAGATGTGGAAGTGCATATAGAATTTTACGATCTTGGAAATTACTGATTCTCCTTATTAAAGAGTATACTGCCAAAATTGTCTTTCCTTTCTCTTTCTGATCAATTTTATCTACAAATTGTGCAAAGGAACGTATGAACAAAACAAAAGGAGGGCTACAGTCAATAAGTTCTCTGTCTTAAACTCTTTACTTTATACTTGTGGAATAGGGAAGCTCAATTTTCTGCACAGGCACTTTCTGATCACAGTTGACTAACAAATACTCTAAGAATTATCATGTCTTTGGAAAGTGTAAGTTTAACAAAGACCAACAAGACAACTTGAAACTACAAGTGCTTTTTAGAAACATTGACATGGCAATTAACTAAAACCCAGAGTAACTAACTCAACAATTAAGCCAGTCCAAACCCATTTAATACAGATTCGCTACTTTTGGTTACATTTTCCATAACCCTCCAAATTTTTACAATCAGGACTCCTATTGTTTGGTTACGTCGGAACAACTTGTTCATGCATGTGCAAACAAATAAAACAGGACATCTAGAGGTTCTCTGCACATACATGAGGGTGTTATTTTTTTGACTGATGTGTCTGCTTTAGCTAGAATGAAAGAAGATGTAGTTACCTCTTCCACGACCCTCCAAATTTTATCAGAATGACGAGTTCTGCGTGTGCGAAAATATGAGTGATATTTTGGGGCTACTTGTCTTCTTTAGCTAGAATGAAAGAATATTTAGTCTCATATGCCACTACATTTCCTTATGGCTTAAGAACGTACAAAAACTACTCCCTTTACCCCAACCTCAAGCAGTATTCCTGCTCTCAAGTCAGTGCAACTGACTAAGTTTAAGTGCTAATGATACGGCTAGTTTGAATCTGAGCAAGTCAATGCTGGAAATAATTTTCTGGTAATTAAGTCAAGAATTGAAGTCTAAAAAGTTTTGCACATAGAAGCTCTCAATATGCAAATGCAGTGATGTTAATACAGTAAACCAACAGCAAGAACAAAAAACAGCGTGCTAACCTGTATCCGAACCCTGCAACTCGAAGCTCATCCTCGGAGACCAATGACAATCGCTCTGGAGACGGAAATTCGTAAAATTTTAACCCTTCAACTGTCCCCAAATACTTACCTAAAGATGAAACAAAATCCACCATTTTTGTAATTCTACCAATATTATTATTCGACGAACATAAGAATTGAATGAGACACTCAAAAGGGTCTTGTCTAAGAACTCGAGCACCCCCTAAATGCAATGCTAATTCAGCAAACTTAGGATCAGAAGCTGAGAAAGTTTCCCACATTTCCTTCAATGAAATCCCAGCATTTAAGTAATCCTCAAGTGCTGCCTTTGCATTATCCTTATTGCTATCTGAATGAACGAAGTACAAAACTCCATTGCCATCACCCACTTGCTGTTTGAGGGAAATGAGGTGAGAATCAACAACACCTGTGTACCTAAAAGGACCTGTTTTTTTCCATCTGAAGGTTTGTCCAGTTGGGAAAGTGAGAGGTAGAAAGAGCTCTGATTTTCCCATATTCAAAAGGGGTTCCCATTTTAGGTCTTCTTCGTCTTTTGGGGGAAGTATTAGGGTTTCTGATTTTATGGTTTTAGAAATGCTGGTTTTTGAAGTGTTTGTACTGAGATTTCGTTTGGTTTGTTTGAAGAATGTTGTGATGTTTTTAGGATGTTTCGGTGATGTTGTTGTTGGTTTGAGTTTGGATTTGGTGGCGTCAATGACTTTGGGGTTTTGCATAGGCTTCATGATGGCTGCTGCTGGTAGAGTTCTCAGGGAATACATCCAAATTAGCAAGGCAGTTGCTATGTAGCTCAAAATGCCCTAAGGCTTCTTATGGTGTCCAGTCTAGTATACTAGACTGGACAGCCACGTCAGATAGTAAGGTAGGGGTGGTCTTATCGCATGGAGAGATTGGACGTCCAGTCGCTGAACCATTCAGCGCTTGACCGTCAACACCAGGTCAAAGCGCTGAACGGTTCAGCGCAGAAGATTTCTGGTACAAAAAATCGACAGGAGAAATTTTTCCCCCATTTCTCTTCTCCTTCCCTTCTTCTCCACCCTAAACCGAAAATGCATGTTCTCAATCTTCCATTGTAGATTTTTTTTTTTCAAATTCCTTCCGTGGGTTTGTTGCAAATTTCATACTCTATCTTTTGCCCCAAATTTCACTCAATTCCGTCAACAATTGTGACCAAGGTATGATTTTTAACATTTATGTTTTTATTGTTCTTGATATTTGATTGTGATGATTTTATGATTGATTTGATGATTAGTATATATGTGTATTGATGTTTTGTAGATAGTTAGACTGTTAGATGGAAAAAAAATAGTGACAATTTGATTTTTCATGTTGAAATTAGGGTTATGAAATTTAGTTTTATGATGAAAATGAGTTAGTATGATGAATATGATTGTATGATTGGAATTGATAAGATTATCACATTGATAGTATGATGAAACTATTTGAAATTGAGAGTATGATTGAAATTGAGTTTGTTGATTTGATTTAAATTGTGATGGAAATTCATTATGTTTTTATTGTAGTATGGAAGAAGAGTGTGCTTTGTTAGAGGTAGTGTCCGGGAAAAACTTGCCTGGTGTGAGACATAGATGTCAAGAGCCATTATGTCAAACTCGGTCAGTCAACTTTAGAGGTACTGTCAAAGAGATAAGCACGTTATATGAAATTGTAGTAGCAAACAATCCTGATGCACAACGATACTGTGACAATTGCGGGTTTTCTAGCATTTTTAAGTTTAGTTTCACCAATTCGGATAGAGGCTTAGTGGAAGCACTAGCCGAGAGATGGTGGCAGAAAACCAAGAGCTTTCATTTTAGGGACTTTGAGGTTGGGCTTCTTCCAGTAGATTGGTATATGTTAACTGGCATTCCCACTGGTGTTCCCTCAAAACGTCAAGTAGTTATGCCGCCGTTGGAGGTTGGAACAAAGTATAAGGATCTAGATTCGTATTTTGGTACTTTGCCTACGTTTGGTGCATGGGATGATAACGTTAACTGGCTATCATGTGGTGCCTTGAGAAGGTACATTCTAAGTAGAAGTGGCCTGGATAATACTCATATTGCAGAGCATTTGACACGGATGTTCTTTCTTTGGTGTTTGGGTCATTCTCTTCTTGCAAATTCTACTGGAAAAGTAGATAAACGTTGGATTTTATTGTTCCAAAATTTAAATGAAGTTGGGGATTATGATTGGGGTATAGCTTCTTTGGGAAATACCTATAAATATCTTGACGAGTGGTCTTCATGCGAGAGTAAGGATCTATGTGGCATGGTTGCGGTTCTTGAATACTGGTACTACTATTATTTCCATAACCTGCAACCCTTACTCAACGAGCCAGAGGTGCCACTACCTGCTGGACGACATGAAGATGTATTCCCAAAGATGCTTCTCTTCACCAGGGAAAGAATTCAGTCAAGGAAGAGGGATAAAAAAGGAGGCCAAAAGGATGTCCACAAACATTCGTGCTCCATCGCAAGAGATCAGATTGACTTGCGATTGGGTTCATGTACCTGGCAGCCATGGATAAACAGTAGTTATGCTCAAGGAGATGCTTATGATGCAGCACTACAGTTATCCGGGATGAGAGTATTGTTTTACGATCTGCAAAACCCAAACACCAGAATGAGTGTGTACTTGGCTGAGAGATTCCAGAGGCAGATTTATGGTGTGACTGTAATCCCAGCAAATCCTCCACAACTACAACAAGTTCAAGACAGGGAGATTGTATTTGTAAGCCCCGATCGCTATTATGCAGTCGAACCGGATGTATATACCCGTTGGTGGAGAACGCATAGTGTTGAAGGTTATGTCACTGAGCCATACCATGCACAGAACGTCGATCACTTAGCAGTTGGTAGCTCAAGACTTCCTCCCAGTGTGCTTCCCACTCATGCGCCGGATAACCTGATGTCACAGAGCTTCACATATGACACACAACAACAGATGCCGCAGTTGCCAGAGGTAGACTTCACTTTACCAGTGGCCACCGAAACCGGTGCTGAACAACTAGTGGAGGTTCCAATGCATCCTTGTCCGTATAATTGGGGTGAATTTGGTATGACTATGGTAAGTAAATAAACATTTGTTTGCATTTTCACTTTATATTGGCTTGAATGTTCAACTAAAATTAATTTATTTTTGCATTTTATAGGAGCAGTGCTATGATTATATGCCACGACAATGGTCTATGATTAACGGAGCTCGTGAAGTGTTATGGAATGAGACGTCTAAGAGAGTTACAACTTCATGCTCGGATTCAGGAAGATCTTCTGCTTCACAACGTTCTATTCATTCACAACAACAAAACTTTGCAGAAGATCTCTCATTGGGTACTAGTACATATTTTCAAGCGGGGCAATGGCCTTCATCAGATACAACTCAAGCAGTTTACTGTCCAACTTTCGGAGCATCTACATCACTAAATGCACCACAAGGACCAGACCAACCTGGCAATGAATTTGACGATCTGGTTATGGAGCAAGGTATTCCCGACACGATTCCAGAAACTCACTATCACTTCTAGTATTCAAGGAGTATTTGTTTTTATGTAGTAACATGGTTGTAGACTTAATTTTTTTTTTATGGATTGTTGTAGCCTTAAATTTTTATGAGTTTTAAAAAAAAAATACAAAATGGTAAGCTTATTCTTACACTCCATCTACACCTCATAACGGCTAGTTTTTCGAATCAACAAAATTCAAAAAAACTAGCCGTTAATTATCCGTTGGGGATCAATCTATATAAAGAATGAACTCTTCTTCTCAAACAATCATCTTTCTAGATACCTCTTATTCTCAAACCTTCTTCCTTTATCACAATCAATCAAGAGAAAAATACCAAATGATGTCTAGTTCATCTTCAAATACCAAAAGGCCAACTCGAACAACACAAGAGATACTATCTTTACTACAGAAACCAAATGAATCAATCTCAACATCTCTTCCAGCATCTCCTGCTCGTAGACAATATCGAAACATGACCGATAAGTTAGTTCATGAGTACTATTATACATGTTCTCCATCTCAAAAACCATTATCTCCTCCTCCATCAACACGAAAGAAACCAAGCTTCGCTCCATTTACGTTGGAAGAAGATCTACGTCTTTGTAAAGACGTGATCCACTATTATGGATTACAAAAAAGTCGTGGTACGGTCAAGTGGAGCTCCCTGTTTAAGTATATCGAAGATGACTTCAAGTTTCAAAACCAATATGTGCGCGATGTTAGAGGACTGTCAGAACGATGGTGGATCATACGCCAAAACGTTCATGATTTTATGCACTTGGGGAGATTTGTCCGAGCTAGACTTGGGAAAGATGTAACGGAAGATGAAGTTTATGCCAGGACTTTGAAGGTATGGAAACAAGGTAAAGGAAAGGAATTCGAGTACGAAGCACATTACCATGAGCTAAAGGATTTTCTCAAAACCTTTGAAGTATGTTAGATGTCAATGTAATTCCTTTGGGGAATACTCATTCGTAATTTTCTCCTAAAAAGTGTAGCGAACACATTACTCGAATGAGCGGATTTAAATTTTAATGTAATCCTTTAAGTTATTAATGAAAATTTATCTTTTAATTTAGATATAGTGCAACTTGTATTTGTTTTCTGAATTTTTTGGTATGAAATTTGTTCATTTTTGCATAACCGGTGTTTGTAGATTGGTGGTGTAACGTGAGTGTGAGAAAACAGAGTTAGAAACAGGATATATTGCTGAAGGTGTCAACTGGGTGTATGAAAAAAAGGTCAAACTCGGAAAAGTTATTTGACGCAGATGCGTTCAGCGCTGAAGGAAAACGCTGAACCATTCAACGCTGAGCGCTGAACCATTCAGCGTTTTCTCGCTTTTTCACCGCTGAACCGTTCAGCGTTTCCGTAGTAGCTACTACTTCAGCTACTACCAAATGCTAGGAGAGAGAAGTAGTACTACTACTTTACACCACGCTTTTGGTGAATCTAGTACCCAACTAGTAGCCCCATAAGACTAAGTCTAACGATCGGCTGGCATGCTAGCTTGTTTACTTCCTATGTAGCTTAGCTTGTTTACCTTATAATAATGCCCCTTCTTGATTTTGTGTAGACAGCTGATTCAGGGGGCCAAAAACTAATGGAGGGTGGGGGGACCAGTGTAGTGAATTTTTGGTCTTATTTTTTATTTTTTAAGTAAGAATCTCGGTGAAATCTCGAAGTTCTTATTTTTAAATTTTATGTATGTAGATTATATGTTAAGTATTTTGCACATACACGGTTTCTTGGTAACTCGTCTCTGTATTTCATTCGTATTTGTGAGATCTTTGCGAGTTTTCGGTGAAACCTCGACGAGATCTCGACAATCTCGGCCGAGATTGACTATATTGGTTAAGACTAAAGTAATTACTTTATTCACGCGTCTATGATTTTTACAGGGATAAAAAAAATTCATTTTTTTTATATAATTTATTCACATGTCCATTTCAAACCACACTCTTTTCTTTCAGACAGAAGAGGGATGTTACACTATGTGGCCTCTTATACCTTTTATCTTTTGTAGCTTTGAGATTTGATCTCTTTTTGCAGCTTCAAGCGGCCATCGTAAAACTTTAATGCCTTCGCATTTTATAGAACTGACAAGTCAAATGAATGCCCCAACAGGTGAACTAAATGAATCATACTCAGAAATGACTAAAATGGTGTTTTCTTATTTCCGTGTCATTATGGCACGGGTTATCCACTAGTCTAATTTAAAGACAAAGCCATTGTTGGAATTTAGAGTACTGAATGCAAACAACAGCAATAACATATGTATATTTGTCACAATATTACAGATTGTCTTTCAAACAATTTGACAAACAATTTCTGAGCAGTTTACAATATACAATAGATATAGAAGTAAACAGAAATTATACTAACACACAGTTGGTAGAAAAGAATCTAACAGCAACCCATTCGTGGAATCAATCAAGTAAATATGAAAATTCAATCATTGAGGCGAGGTAATCCTCTTTCGTTAAAGCATTTGCATCCCATACACCGGTGCTAATATGAGAATGGATGAATGCTTACCAAGATACAACAGTGGTTTTTGAAGATAACTAGCACTTGAATATCTCCAAAACGACGAATGCAACAATGTAAGCAACTCTCTTACAACAATTCTCTTATGCAAGGTTTTGTTTTATTTTTGTACACTAATGGCTTTCTTCTGTATGTTTTCCAGGGAGAGGAAACTGGGGTTTTATATTGTCTGAAACAAAGCAACGGTTGGAAGAGTTATTCATGACCGTTCAATCATGTGTAGTTACAAGAGTCAATTGAAGTTTTCTCTGTCAGTTACCTAATTTATATTCACCAAGGATATATGCTTGAGTGGCCAGCTCTAACATATTTCCTAAAATCCCACACATGAATGAAATTTGTATAGAAGTGTTGACTAATACCCTAAACTCTAATGCGAACACTAGAGAGTAGTGCATGGAACGTCAATGCATCGGGATAGATAGCTTGTGGTTTTGAATCTTCCATAGTGAATATCTACCGGGTTTACTAGTTGCTCAGTGAACGCGATATCTTGAACTGCTCAACTGTATAACGTAAACCGATGCAGTAAATATCACACAGCTTATTTCCTTAAATTGTTGATTCTCGGTTGTGTTCTTTTCGGCTCTGAAAAAACTTGGTATTTCATGAGTGCTCTAGATTAACATAGCCTTATAGTTATCATAGAAGCGGCCGCACTTCACACTCACATAGGTGATCTCCTAGTTGAAAGTATATTGCCATACTTTTCTTAGTTGAACTAAGCTATAGGATTTATTAAAAGAAATTCTTAACCTCTTTCACGACAGGAAACACTGTTTCATCATAGATAACCATGGGATCTCCAATCGCTAGGTTGGGTTTCCGCTATCCCATTCCCCTCGATGATGCAATGCTTGCTCTCTAGATAACCCTTTTGTAAATAGATCCGCTAGGTTATCCTTTGATCGTATATAATCCACTGTTATTAATCCACTCGAGAGCAATTGCTTAATGATTTCATGTCTTCGACAGATATGCCGAGACTTACCATTATACATCTTGCTATGTGCCTTCGTAATTGCTGCTTGATTGGCGCAATATATGGTTATTGTTGGCACAGGTTTGGGCCATACTGGAACATCTTCAAGGAAATTTCTAAGCCACTCGGCTTCTTCCGTTGTCTTGTCCAAAGAAATGAATTCAACATCCATGGTTGATCTAGCAATCAATGTTTGCTTTGATGATTTCTAAGATATTGCTGCCCCGCCCATAGTAAATACGTAATCAATAGTTGCTTTAGTGTCATCGGTGTCTGAGATCCGATTTGCATCAACATATCCTTCAACTACTGTCGGATAGGTTGTGTAGTGCAAACCATATTCCTTAGTGTTCTTCAAATATCTCAACACCCTTACTATGGCCTGCCAGTGAGTCTTGTTAGGGTTACTTGTAAACCAGCTTAACTTGCCCACTGCGCATGGTATATCTGGCCTATTACAACTCATTAGATACATTAAACTTCCAATAACTCGAGAGTTGTTTGTACCAAAATGTATCCCAAGGATCATGGTACAAAACAACCAATTTATAAGGATAATAAACATATTTATAAGGTGTAAACATAAATGTAAAAACATGAATTTAGATACACAAATATAAGTGTTAAAACATAATAACAAACAAGTAATATACATAATCATAAGTAAAGAGAATAATTGCAAACATATAATTTAGCAAATAGATAAGAATTAAAGCTTGAGTAACAAAATAACATGATGTAATATTGATGGTGGTTTCATTACAAAGTATAGTTGTCCATAGATAGGTTCTCAATCTTTGTGTGTGAGGGAGTAGTATAGTGAGACCATACCATTCCTCACCTCTCACCCAAAGATCCTCCCTTTCTTTACTCTACAAAGCTTTCTATTTATAATACAAATATCTTCATAAATATCTTCATGGGTGAATACCCTTTTACCCTTATCTTAGTTGATAGGTCTTCTTAGTTTTTCTATGGTGAGTGTCGGTGTAGCTTTAGTATGTTGCTCCGTGCTTAATCTTGCGCCACATGTTGGTGAGGACCTTAATCTTGCGCCATGTGTTACACTCCTATCATGATTAAGGCGGTTCCCATTCTTATTTGAGTTCACACCTGGTGGGGTCCTCACACCTCCCTTATCAGTGCGGCCTTCTTCTCTTAGTATGCGGCCTCTCGCTTACTTACAACTGAAGTCTTCTTCTGTGTGCGGCTCACTCTTCTGAGACCTTTATTCCCTCACTCTTCTGTGAGACCTTTGTTCCCTCGCTCTTCTGTGAGACCTTTGTTCTCTCGCTCTTCTGTGAGACCTTTGTTCCCTCGCTCTTCTCTGAGACCTCTGGTGCCTCACTCTTCTTATGTGCTTACACGTGGGTGGTGGGTACTTTGTACCAACAAGAGTATTCCAACTGATCCTCTTTTTTTACCCAAATTCTTCTTAAGATGGATAGTTGGGCCTAATGGAGTTCTAGCCAATGTTTCGTCATGAAGGAATCGTTTTAAAATTTTCTCAAAGTGCTCTTGAGACAATTTAATCCCCTTCTCACTTCTAGAGATTTTGATTCCAAGAATGACATCCGCTATGCCTAAATCTTTCATGTCAAAATTTTTATACAACATTCTCTTCGTAGATTTTATGATTTCTGGATTGTTACCCATTATCAACATATCATCTACATATAAACATATTATGACAGTCCTTGTAGTTTTTATTTTAGTGTAGACACATTTGTCACACTCGTTAGCCTTGAACCCATTTGAAAATATTGTTTTGTCGAACTTCTCATGCCATTGTTTAGGTGCTTGCTTTAATCCGTAAAGCGACCTAACCAATTTACTTACTTTCTTTTCATTACCAGGTGCCACAAATCCTTCCGGTTGCTCCATATATATTTCTTCTTCCAATTCTTCATTCAAAAAGGCAGTCTTTACATCCATTTGATGTATTTCTAGATTATAAAATGTTGTTATTGCTATTAGCATTCGTATAAAAGTTATTCTAGAAACAGGAGAATACGTGTCGAAATAATCCAAGCCTTCCTTTTGGTTAAAGCCTTTCACTACCAATCTGGTTTTATACTTATCGATTGTACCATCGGTTTTCAATTTTCGTTTGAAAATCCATTTGCAACCTAAAGGTTTACAACCAGGAGGCAAATCAAATATCTCCCAAGTGTGGTTTTGCATAATGGATTCTATTTCCCTGCTCCATACCTCTTTCCAGAATGGTACTTCCGGAGTTGAAATTGCTTGTGAAAATGTATGTGGCTCATCTTCTAACATAAAAGTTGTTACATAATCAGGAAATTCTTTCGCAAATTTTCCTCTTTTACTTCTTCTTGGTTCCTCAACAATTTTTCCCACCTATGTAGGCAACTGTGAGGTGCTAGTATCACCATTCTCTTGTTCCTCTTCTGCCTTTCTCTTTAAAGGATTTAAACCATTTTCTGGTTTCCAAGGAAACAAGTTTTCGAAGAATACTACATCCCTCTACTCCATAATGGTTTACATGTATGCTTTCTATGACAGATTTGCATACAAGGAACCTATATGCACTGTCGTGTTCCACATACCCTATGAAAATGCAGTCGACAGTTCTAGGTCCTATTTTAACATGTTTAGGAGTAGGCACTGCCACTTTCGCCAAGCACCCCCACACTTTGATGTAATTATATGAGGGTTTCATACTTTCCATAACTCATAAGGAGTTTTGGTCTTCTTGTGAGGTAACTTGTTTAAAATGTAGTTTGATGTCAATACATCATCCCCCCACAAGTTGTCAGGTGCTTCGGCGTTGATTAGAAGTGCATTCATCGTCTCCTTTAGTGACCGGTTCTTTCGCTCTGCAATGCCGTTTGATTGCGGAGAGTATGGTGGTGTCACTTGGTGAATAATACCATTCTTTTCACATAATTCTTTTAAAGGAATCACGTACTCTCCACCCCTGTCACTCTTCACAACTTTAATCTTTCGATTAAGTTGAGTTTCAACTTCATTTTTATAAAGTTCAAACTTTTCAAGTGCTTCATCTTTACATCTCATCAAGTAAATCTGACAGTATCTAGTGTTATCGTCGACAAAGGTAATGAAATATTTCTTTCCACCTCTTGTCTGCACTGTTTTCAGATCACACAAATCTGTGTGTATGAGTTCCAGTGGTTTTGTGTCCCTATCAACTGAACGGTAAGGGGTTTTAGTACTTAGACTCTACACAAACTTCACATCTTGAAGTTGAGTCTATATCAACTTGGGTAGCAGTTCCATTCCCATAAGTTTCCTTAAAGAATTAGAGTTAACATGTCCTAACCTTTCATACCAAATTGAATAAGAATCAAAGAGATACGCAGAAGAAGCACTTTTATTCATTTTTGGCATAACAGTTATTACATTGGCTTTGAAGAGCCCTGCTGTAAAGTAGCCCTTACCCAAGTACATTCCATTCTTGGATATTACAAAGTGATTTGACTCAAATACTAGTTTAAATCCATTTTTCACTAACAAACCACTAGAAACTAGGTTCTTCTTGATGTCAGGAACATGCAATACATTTAATGTAAGTTTCTTACCAGATGTGAACTTAAGAACCATTGTTCCCTTATCTTTCACTTGTGCAGTCGCAGCGTTGCCCATATACATTGGTTCTGCATTTTCAGTCTCTTCGTAGGTAGTGAAACAATTCTTGTCAGAACATACATGTCTTGTGGCACCTGTATCAACCCACCACTCATTTGGGTTGTATACCAAGTTAATTTCAGACACAACAGAAACTTTGGCGACGTCAAAGTTCAAATTCTGAAAGGCTTCAGTAAGCATGCACACCATGTTTAGTTCTTGTTCATCATCTGATGCTGGTGACTTGCTCTTTTTCTTCTTGTTTGGCTTCTCATTCTTAGAGCGGCAGTCTCTCGCATAATATCCCTTCTTTCCACATTCATAGCAATCACCAGCAAAGGTCTTTTTCTTCCCCTTGCCTTTGTTTGAGTCCTTGTTCTTCATTTTTCTCTTCTTGTTGTTGTTACCCTCTTCCACCATATTTACTTGGGAGCTTTCAGAACTTTTCTCATTTTTCTTCCCAACATTTCTGCCCTCTTCTTCCACTTGCAATCTGAAAATCAAATCCTCCAACTTCATCTCTTTGGTCTTGTGTTTAAGATAATTTTTAAAATCTTTCCAAGAAGGAGGAAGCTTTTCAATCAAGTCTGCAACTTGGAAAGACTCACTCAAACTCATCACTTCTGTCTTCAAATCATGTAGAATAATCTGAAATTCTTGCACCTGGTTCATGACTGATTTAGAATCAATCATCTTGAAGTCTAAGAACTTCGCAATAATAAATTTCTTTAGTCCAGCAGATTCAGTCTTGTACTTCTGTTCAAGTGATGATTTCCAAATTTGTTTAGCCGTTTCCAGTGGATGGTACACACCATAGAGAAAGTCTTCTAAATAGTTGAGGATGTAGTTCTTGCAAAGGAAGTTTTACTGCTTTTCAGGCCTCTACTGCATATACATGATGGGCATCACCATCCTTTTTGAGCACAGGAGGATCATCTTCCAAATACTTGGCCAGTCCCAAGGTTGTAAGGTGAAACAACATTTTTGCTTGCCACCTCTTAAAATCAAACCCATTGAACTTTGGGGGCTTTTTAGCATGGTGGAAGTTGTGAGAAACAGTACCACTTGAGGAAGAACCGGCAACCATGTTAGACTCATTCACATGGCATGTGTTACTATTGTCGTCATTCGTCATGTTTCTACAACAAGACAATGACTCAGTAACAATTCGCATAAACTGGGTGTAACCCAATTAATCAAATGCTTTAAGATTGTTGGAATTTAGAGTACTGGATGCAAACAACAGCAATATCATATGTATATTTCTCACAATATTATAGATTGTCTTTCAGACAATTTGACAAACAATTTCTGAGCAGTTTACAATATACAATAGATATAGAAGTAAACAGAAATTATACTAACACACAGTTAATAGAAAAGAATCTAACAACAACCCATTCATGGAATCAATCAAGTAAATATGAAAATTCAATCACTGAGGCGAGGTAATCCTCTTTCCTTAAAGTATTTGCATCACATACACCGGTGCTAATGTGAGAATGGATGAATGCTTACCAAGATACAAAAGTGGCTTTTGAAGATAACTAGCACTTGAATATCTCCAAAACGACGAATGCAAAAATGTAGCAGCAACTCTCTTACAACAACTCTCTTATGCAAGGTTTTGTTTTATTTTTGTACACTAATGGCTTTCTTCTGTATGTTTTCCAGGGAGAGGAAACTGGGGTTTTATATTGTCTGAAACAAAGCAACGGTTGGAAGAGTTATTCATGACCGTTCAATCATGTGCAGTTACAAGAGTCACGACCTTTCGATCATAAATTTTCATAACATCAGGATTAGAATCAATGAGTTCCTTCAGATGTTAACTGTACGTATGAGAACCATCTCTTCCAGGTTTGTTTCACAAACTGAAGTTTTCTGCTACCCAATTTCTATTCACTAGATATGCTTGAGTGGCCAGCTCTAACATATTTCCTACAGCCATTACATTTTTTAGAACTCGGGTTATATTAATACTTGTCAGCACTTTATATAAAGCAGTGATATGACAAGTGGGTTGACAACTCCATGGAAAAGAAAAGACTCAAAATACTATGGCTCGTGCAATTAAAACCACAAACCTTACATATCTAATTTAAATACAAAGCCATTACATTTCTTAGAACTCCGTTGCACCGGAAAGAAATAAATTAAAACTAATTATAAAATCGTCACTTGAACTGGTCATTAATCAACACCCCATCAATCATCGAAGGCCAAGCATAGTTATTGCCTTAATTTTATTTATGGAGTGTATCTTGGTAGACTTTGGCTCGACATATGAAAACGGACTTCCACGATCTTCAAAATATAGGGATGATGCGTACGTAAGCTTTTTGGATATACAATGGAAAATATAGGTTAGTAGGATTTAAATCTACAATATAAATCACAAAAGGAAATAAGAATACTCACCAGTTGTTCTGGAGATCCTGCAAAATCGGTATATACCTCTTGCTTTAAGTCAATCTCTTTTTCAATTAAATTTTCCTTAAGTTTCATAAAATATAATTCTCCTCCTCGTTTCTGCTTACATATTCAGTCTGTTTTATTTCATAAGCTAATTTCAATCAGTCATAAGTTGTTTTCTAAGATAGAAAGAATGAGAGTCCTAGCTTGGAATGTCCAGGGAGCTGCTCAAAATCCTACCAAAACTCAGTTGAAATCTTTAGTAAAATCCCAAAACCCTGATTTAATATTCCTATCTGAGACTAAAATTGATGATGATAGAATGATCAATCTAGCTCAGTCTATACAATATTATAACTATGTCTGCATAAGTAGGGTAGGCCTTGTAGGAGGGCTCATACTAATGTGGAAGGATGGCATTGCATGTGATATTGCAGCTGCCTTTAATAATATGATTCATGCATTAGTCAAATTGCATCCTAATAAGCCTGAAACTCTAATTACTTTCATGTATGGTTTACCATATTTTGAAACTAAGAAAACACAATGGAATTTTTTGCATGAGTTAAGTGAAAATTTAGGACAACCATGGATTGTACTAGGTGATTTGAATTTTCATCCTATAAATTCGTATTGTACTAATGAATCAACCTCTGCAGATAAGTGGGTGCAGGAAAAAGTTGATGACTGTGGCTTACTAGATATATGCTATATTGGTAGGGATTATACATGGACCAGTAACAAGTATGGAACAGGTATCAGGAAAGCTAGAATTGATATGGGTTTAGGTAATAATGATTGGTGTCTACATTTCCAGCAAGCTAAGCTTTTCCATTTAGCTCACAAAGGATCAGATCACTGTCCACTGTTACTAGTAACTGAACCTGAGGTAAGTACTCTTTGGAAACCCTTTAAGTTTTTTGCACCTTGGATTAAGCATAGTAGCTTCATTAACCAACTGAGATTAGGATGGCAAATAAAGGCTACAGGGTCACCAGCAAATCAACTTAAACATAGGCAAAGAAGTACTAGAATTAGATTATCCGAATGGAATAAGATAGAGTTTGGGGACATTGACAATAATATAAAGTCTTTGCAGAACCAACTTCTTGAAGTCCAAGGTGAGTCACCCTCTTCACAGCAACATGATAAAGTTGTATACCTTACTAAAGAAATAGACAAATGGTTTACAATTCAGGCAGAATTCTATATGCAGAAATCAGGTGATAGGTTTGTTACAGATGTGGATAATAACTCTAGGTTCTTTCATACTCAAGCCAATAGAAGAATGAGCCGAAACCATATTGATGCTCTTTGTGATAATGCAGGTACTTGGCATGAAACAAGAGGGAGTATCTCAGAACTCTTAACTGATCATTTTAGTACTGTTAGCACTACTTCAAATCCTAGTTTTACTGATGTTATTTTTGATATTCTTCCAGTGATTATTACTCCTGAAGATAACATTAATTTGGTCAGGGTCCCCACTAGTGATGAAGTCCAAAAAGTAGTGAAAGAGATGCCAGCTTGGAGTTCACCGGGACCTGATGGATTCCAGGCTGGTTTTTATCAGTCCCAATGGGACTGTGTTGGTAAGGATATAGTACTAGTTGTACAAAAGTTCTTTGAATGCAGGTTTATGCCTAAATATCTTAATAAGACATACATTTCATTGATCCCTAAAACTGAAGAGCCTAAAACACCAGTAGATTATAGGCCAATAGGATTATGTAATGTAACATATAAGATAATTTCTAAGATCTTAGCAAACAGAATTAATCCTTACTTAAAACATCTGATTTCTCCCTGTCAAGCAGCTTTTGTACCTACTAGGTCAATACATGATAATATTATTGTTGCACATGAGATGGTTCACACCATGAAACACAAGAGTGGATATGGTCGAACTATGGCCTTAAAACTAGATCTATCTAAAGCATTTGATAGGTTGGAATGGAAGTTTTTGATTGGTGTTCTTAAGAAACTTGGTTTTGGAAATGAATTCTGTGATTTGATATTTCAGTGTATCTCGACTACTAGTATTTCCATAATGTTAAATGGGTCTTCATGTGAGGAGTTTAAACCCTCAAGAGGTATAAGACAAGGAGATCCATTATCTCCTTATCAATTCATTTTAGCAATGGAATATCTTAGTAGATCTTTGAGTGTAGCTGAATCTAATCGTTTAATTGATGGTGTTAAGGCACCTAGAGGAGTCCCTTCCATTACTTACTTGATGTTTGCAGACGACATTCTCATATTTGCACATGCAAACAGAAAGAACATAAGAGGTATTCTGGAAACTTTAAACAACTTTGGGAGTTATTCAGGTCAGTTGCTCAATTTCAACAAATCTAGTGTTTATTTTAGCAAAAATCTTTGTGAACAACACTGTGATAATTTAGATAGAATACTAAATATGGACATAATCAGAGACTCTGAGAAGTACTTAGGTGCACCTCTAGTCTTATGTAGAAGCAAAACAGTATCTTTTCACCCCTATAATTCAGTCATTTGAGGCTAGGCTTAAGAACTGGAAAGGCAAAACATTAAATCAGGCTACTAGGAGCACAGTGGTTAAACATGTATTAATTAAATGGACTTCCTGCATACCAAATGGGATGTTTCAAACTGCCTAAAGGTATGCTAAGTACAATGGACTCAATACAAACACATTTTTTCTGGGGCCATAAGGACAACAGGGGTATTAGTTTTGTTGCTTGGGAGTCCATGTGTAAACCAAGAGCATTGGGTGGTCTAGGTTTTAGAAATTTGGAACATTTTAATATGGCAATGCTAAGCAAATTAGCCTGGAAAGTATGTACAGATACTGAAGCATTATGGGTCAAAATTGTGAAAGCCAAATACTCAAGAGATAAGAATCTTATGCATATGGACAAGTGCAAGGACGACTGCTCTTGGGTGTGGAGGGGGATTTTTGATGGTTTGCAAACTGTCAAACAATCTCCTGTTGGCTAGTCAGATGTGGCACTAAAGTTCACATATGGCTGGATTGTTGGGTGGAAGGTATGAACCTGCCACCTAAACCAGCTATAGGGTTAGCTACCCCTACAGGTTATAAAATGGTTTGTGATCTTTTTATTGAAGGTACAAGGATTTGGAATGCTGATTTGATTAATACTGTAACAGGAAATGATAGTCTAGTTTGGAAGCCAGGTAAAAAAGGAACCTTTTCAGTTAAATCTGCGTATAATGCCTAGCAATGCTATCATAAGAAATTATAATAACCTGTCAGGAAATGAATCAGTTAAATGGAAAAACCTATGGGGTACAAAATTACCACATAGAATCCAACTGTTTATATGGAGATGCCTTAAAAAGTGTATGTCTACTAGGGAAAATATATACAGATACAAGAAGGATATTGAAATTCATTGTAGCCTGTGTGGTGCTGAAGTAGAAACTGATCAACATCTTTTCTTTGAATGTCCTTTTGCACAGCTGGTCTGGTCAGGAGTAGGGCTTAATCTTAATCAGTTATTAATGCAGTATAATAGTTTTTTCAACTGGATTACTTGTTGTTTCACTAATGATTACCCTAATCCTTCTAACCATATTACACATGACAAGCTTATTTTATGTATGACAGCAGCGTGGATGATTTGGAAAACGAGATGTAACTTAATATTTCAAGGAACAAAGCCATTTGTGAACTGTACACTGGAGAGAATTATGCAATTAGTCAGTCAGATAACTAATGCTAATTCTCGACGCAGCCTAAATTTAGTTAACAGTTTACAAATCAAGGAGTGGATTCCACCTGCTCCTGATTACATAAAAGTGAATGTAGATGCTTCATTTGTGAAGAAAACTAAAGAAGGAGCATTGGACTAATAGCTCGTAATTTTGCAGGCCAATGCATTGGAGCACGAGGAAGATATTTCGATGGAGGAACACACATAGGAATGGATGCAGAGAAGCTAGATTGTGTGGCGCTGGAGGAAGTTGTGCGTTGGATCAAAGAGCTGGGGCTGAGAAAAGTGATTTTTGAAGCTGATTGTGATAATGCAATAAAGTCCATCGATTCTGCAGACTTTAGCGTACACTGGAGGAATCAAAATTTAATTTTAAACATTAGGCATCATTTGAACCAAGAGATTTTTTGGTATTTTAGATCAATAAATAGAGATGCCAATAATATGGCTCATAATCTAGCCAAGAAAGCAAGATCAGAGGAGTCTTTGTTTTCAGTTTAATAATAGTTATTCAGAGGATACTAATGGTTGCAGGAAGACTATCATGTAATCAATCTTTGATTTTATGAATGAAAATTTTATTGCATCAAAAAAAAAAAAAAAACTCACCAGTTGTTCTTCGGTCTATGAGGGTTGTTCTTGGGTAACCGCACGCATGTAATATGCAAAGAGGAGAGCATCTCTCTGGATCCTTCCATGTCTAACTCTAAGTGATATGCACGATCTTTCATTGGGGTTTCATCCGTTTAGCACGACAAATGTTTGAAGAATTCTTTGCCAAACAAAACAACTCTTTTGTGCAGGATGAACAACAACCTCCAAGTTTCTAGTGATATAAGCATTTGTAGGAGCAACATCTTCACCGTTAGTAAAACTCGTACCCATATTGGAGTGATTTGAGAGACTTGAAGTAGGAGTAAAGATGAAAAAAAAATCAGAAGAGGAGAAGAGTGTTACGAGATACTGGTTGTAGGGAAGAAGGTGTTGGTTTTATATTGCGAGATGAAAACGGTATTGATAATCACGTATGTTCTTGCCGTAATATTAAAGCTCATCCCTATTTACCACCCATACTCTCACCATTTCCCACCACCTAAAATCCACATATGTTTTCCTAATTACCACCTATAAAAATTTCTTAAACCCCTAATTACCACTCTTTAAATTTTTTATTTACACAACCTTAGTTTCATCCTAACATTAAAAACACTGAAAACCTTTAAAAATAAAATCACTCGTCGTCTCTTTTATTTTCTCTTCATCCATGTCTCCTCCTCCATTTTCTCTTTCTTCTAACCGGAATCATCCCACCTTCAATCAATAAAGAAAAACCTTCTTGATTAAGAAGAAGCTCCCAAGAAAGCCACCAATTGATAAACAAAATTCAAAACCCAAAAAAAAAAAAA